>PVHY01003031.1:7601-30952 GCA_004024945.1 Uropsilus gracilis
TTGCCCCCCCACCCCCCCACCCCCATTGTAATTGATCTATTGAAACAAGGAGTTGGTAACCTTTTTTTTTGAGACTAGGTCTCGCTATTTTTGCCTGTGGAACCACAGGCTCTCGTTGCCCGGGGTACCACAGACTCAAGCAATCCCCAGCCTCAGCTTCCCAGGTAGCTGGGATGACAGGCACGCGCCACCACACCCAGCTATTTTTTTTGGAACTAGGTCTCACTATGGGCCCCAGGCGGAACTCGAACCGCGATCCCTAGCCCTGGCTGCTTCATAGGCTGAAGCTTACAAGTACGAGCCACTGTGTCTGGCCTCCATTTTTTTTTTTTTTAAAGGGAAGAGAAGGACGTACTTCTTGGAAGAGTTAGATTCCATGTCATTCTATAGGAAGAATTTCCCGTTCTGTCCATGCTGCTGGTATTGGCTACCAGAGGAAGTACTGATTTTGAAGAATTCATTTGGACGTCAATTGCTACAGTTTTCTATGGTTTATAAGACAGCAGATACAAACTTGACATAGGAGAATAAAAGGATGTAAAAGAAGAACTAAAATCAGAATATTATGAGGATGCCAGCAGTTCATACAACGAGTTACTCTTAGCAGAAGTTAGAAAATCTGGGCCGGGCACAGTGGATTGTGCCTGTAAGCTTCAGCCTATGAAGTGGCCGGGGCCAGGGATCGTGGTTTGTGTCCCGCCTGGGGCCCGTAGCGAGACCTAGTTCCAAAAAAATAGCTGGGCGTGGTGGCATGCACCTGTAATCCCAGCTACCTGGGAAGCTGAGGCTGGGGATTGCTTGAGCTGGGCAATGAGAGCCTGCAGTTCCACAGGCAAAAACAATGAGACCTAGTCCCAAAAAAAAAAAAAAAAAAGTTAGAAAATCTGTATCTTCCATAGGAGAGAGGTCGCCAGCCATATCTGTAGTCTCCATAACCACAACCTAATCCATAGCCTCCAAAGCCACAACCATAGCCCAGTCTGGAGAGGTAGTCTAGTTTATCTGGGGTTATTTGGGAACTTTCTTGAGGAAATTTCCATTTTAATATCCCATTTTGTTTTAAAAAGTTACTATATTCATACAGTATAGGAGTCACAAGGACCAAGGTATCCAACAGAGCATGTTCTGCCCCAACCCATCTCCCTCCCTCCCAGCAAACAGTTGCTGCTATCACTTCAGATACAGTTGTGTGAAAACAGTAAATATATATACATTTACTGGGGGATGGGGGAGTTACTCTAAAGTCAATTCCTGGCTTTTCATCATCTTCAAGGCCTACTCCTCATTTCTGATGTAGGAAGGATGGCAGCAGCAGAAGAGAGCAGAGAGCCACACACGCTTGAGTTGTCGGAGGCTGACTGCTGTCAACCAGCCTTCCTCATCTAAACCTTAGGTGTGACCTTCATAACATGGAAGAGGTTGTTTTAAACCATGCTGTTTAGCCAAAGACTTAATTGTGTGTTGGCTATGGTGGTGGCTAAAAATGTTTTAACAAATTTAATTGAAATAATCTAAGTCACAATGTGGCCTTTTCATTTACTTTTCACATTCTAATAGGATAGGTTTATTAAGAAAAAGAGAAAGACAAAGAGGCATCTGCGTAGTCACAGGCGGTCAGGAGAGCTGCCACGTGACTTTTTTAATGGACATTTTATATGTTCTTTTGAATTTTTGTAAAAGAGAGCATCAGCTAGAATATCAGCCAATTTGATATTTTCAGCCAGTGGCAAGTTGCTCCAGGCTGAAGATGCATAACAGAAGGGTTAGGGGGTACGTGGGGGTCATGCTGGAGGCCCCAACACCCTGCATGACCAGTTACCTTCAGTGCTGAACAGCTGCGCGTTTCCTTTACACGGCAGCCCCAACCTCCATCAAGAGTTTTGATCAGGCCCAGCCAGTTCTGGTCTGGGGGCAATCTTCTCAATGAAGGAGAAGTCCCCAAGTCCTGAGGGGTAAGGCTCGGAGTTCCCTGTCTTCAGCACTCCCAGGGAGCTGGGGAGCTGCGGTGGGCAAGGCAAGGTGGACTAGGTGGGCGTGGTGGGCCAAGAGCCCCTGCGGCCTCTCAGACCTGGTCACTGCCGGCCACTCCGGAGCCACATGCAGAACCCAGGAGCGGGAAGAACAGGGCCTGCGTGGCCCTTCCATGCTTAATCCTCTTTCTAAAAGACTGGCTTTAAGTGAGTCATTAACGTCTCTAAGAATAACCCGGCCCGGGTGGGGGCTCCTGCGCAGACCTCCTCCACCCCTGGGTTCCCTCGGTTCCGGGGCACCTGCAGCGGGAGCAGAGCCCCGGGTGCACGACCTCGCCAGGCTTGGAAGGGCTGCTGCCCGGCTGCAGGGGGGGAGTGAGGGTGGGGTGACAGAGGGAGGGAAAACGGGTGTGGGGTGAGGGGGAGGGGAGGGAGAACGCCCAGAGCCGGCGAGACAAAGAGAACCCGCACCCGCCTGGGGTGGGCTGCGGCGGGGGAGGCGGCGCCCGGGCAGAAGCTGCTGCTTTTAGCTCCGCCGCTCCCGTGGTCGCCAAGGCAACGCGGGCATTAGCGATTCCGTCTGACATTAGAATGCCGACGCCGCCGGCCGGGAGTGGGGGTGCTGCGGACGGCGGGTGGAAAATGAGCGCCCCAGCTCGCGCACGCCCACCGAGGCGGCCAGCAGCGCCCTCCCGGTTAGACGGTCGTTTCTTGCATCATTTATAGCGGTAGCCAGACCCTGCAGCCGCCCCACCCCCCCTTTCCGGTTGTTTTTGTTTGTTTGTCTTTCTAGAGGAGGTGATGATCTGGGGCTTAGCTCATCTGCTGGCATATCGATGACCTCACTGGGTTGCTTGCTGACGGGGACTCGGCAAAGTGGGGCTATGGATTTGGGTCAGCTGAGGGTGTGAGGATTAATTTAAGATCCAAACAAGAAATGGAATACTTGGGCAAAGAGCAGGCTGGCTTGCTTTCTCGCTCTCACACAGGGCCGCAGAGTAGCTAGAAGTAGTTAAAGGGAAAGGGAGGAGGAGAAAGGGCTGCCCTGGCAGACTTGTGAAATAGGATTAGTGGAAACCCTGAAGACGGAGGCCCACGGGGGACCAGCCTGCAGCAGTTTGCCGCACGTGACAAACTTCTGCTCAGATTCCTGCTCCAGAAAAGGAAAATCAATCTGTGCACTGTGTGCCTGTGTGTGTGTGTGTGTGTGTGCGCGCGCGCGCGCGTGGATGCATGTGTGTGGCTTGTGGCAGGTGGGGTAGTGGGGACTGAATACCTCCTGGTAATAGCTCTCCAGCTGTATTTGACCGGAACAAGGGCAGGCTCATGAAGTGGACTCTCCAGGGTGGGTACAGCTTTCATCATCTCTGTAACCCCGAACCCCAGGTGGGACTTTCACACACACATACGGCAGGTTGAGGGCCTAGTCACAGTCCCAGATGAAGTCTGCAGATGGGGCTTCTCATCCCGGTACAATAGGGATGGAGGCCAGAAACACCCTGTGGACGCAGATGCCTGGTGTGGCTGGGGAGACCAGAGGTGTGGCTGGGGAGTTTTCGAAAACTCAGCAAGTAGCAAAATATGGGTAGAAACATGTTTTTTTTTTTTTTTTTTTTTTTTTTTAATCTACCTGGGTAAGTTTCCCTTTTATGACACATCTCACCAGGGTCTGGTATCTTCCTTGGTGCTATGATGAATAATAGATGTGTGACAGGGTGGTGTGGGCTGGGAGTAGCTGGCTCTTGACTCTGTTCTCAGCTGCTGTGGGGAGCTGTGGGGGTCTGAGGAATGAGAGGGTACCAGGTCAGGCCGGAGTATCATTGCCTGACCCAATAGGATTGGGTCTGTCTCTCCAGACAGGCGCTGAATCTCTCCCCACAGTCTTCAGGGTCCATAATTGCTGGTCCTCAGGGAGGGGAGGGTTCTGTTTGATGAGGCCTTGCCAAAGTGTTAGAAAAACTGAATACATATGATGGGTGCATCCTGCTATTTCTGCCTTCCAGAGTTCTAACCTTAGCATATTCAGATGACTGGCAAAGTCCATCTTCCTTGTAGGTGGAAGAGTAGTGGGTGGAGTGTGGATAGGGAACAGGACCATGCAGCTGAGGACGTGTGGCAGGGAATCGGTTCCCTTGTTCAGCAAAGCCAAGTGAGGTACCTACAAGCTTGTTCTGCAAGCTTACAGTTATAGAACTGGACCTTGAGAGATGATCCGGCCTTTAACCAGGGAGACATCTAAAGCATTCCGGCCAGAAGTCTATTTATTTCCCAAGGACCTCTCCCTTAGGGACAGATGGTGCACCTCCCTCTAGTATTTTGCATCCCGGCAGTGAAGTAGTTCTCCCAAAACCATGACAACCAACCTACTCCTTAGAAACACACCTAAAATAGGGAGGAAAAGGCCCAAGTGGTGCCTGTCGTCTCTGCAGCCAAAATGAGTGTTCAGCAGCCCTCCCTTTAGAAGCTGACTGTGGGGTAAAGGCTCCCCAATCCCCATGCACTCACGGACAAGCCTTCACAAGCACTGAGGTCAGAGAAATTTTCAGTGTTTTGAGTAAGCTGCTCCTATATTTGATAGCTGGAGCTTCCAGGAATACTTATGGACAGACCCCAGTGGAATGAATGAACAATAAATCAAAATTATTTGGGAAAATAGTAGCCAAGACAGTGGTGGTGATTACGTTTTTATAAACGGTGGAGTCTGTTGCCCTGAAATAGTCCCAGCATGCGTGTCTTAAAGAATGCACATGGTTTTATGTTCTGTGGGTAAAGCTGTCACCCTACTTGCTGTGCCGGCTCCTGTCTCACCAAGGAAGCCTGCTGTTGTGTCTGGTGGTAAGTGGAGACCACTGAACATGGGCTCAGAATGACATGGACCACGGGTGCTGAGGATGGAGGAAGTGTCCCCAGTTACCCTCATTTCTTGAAGGTCTTCTTAATTTTCGATGTTGGCTTGAGACGAGTTGCAGTGTGTGACCTCTGGGAGGGGACACTCAGCAGGCACACTGGGGAACAACATATTGTCTCCTAGACAGACTAACAGAGTCTGGGGGGAATGGGGTGCAAAGGCAGGAAGATGCGACCTGCAATGGAAGGACAGGAAGGTCTGGGATGACCTGGTACAAAGGGGAGGGAGCATGAGGCTAAACAGCAGTAGGACAAAAAGGACCAGGAGACCAAGGAAATACCAGAGCAGGCAGAGGCCCTAATGCCTGATTGATGCCACACACACAGGAACCAGCTCTGCCTGTCTGCTGGTGCAACCCCACATGGCTGGCCTGTCTCCTTACTATCTTAGGGTTCCCAGCCTCTCACATAACTGGTGCTCACATCACTTCCCCTGCCTGCTACCACAGGGAGAGACAGACTGAGGATAGAGAGCCTCATGGCTTGCTGGTGGCTGGGGGAAGGGTAAGAGGGGAGAGAGAAAAGAGAAAGGTGCTAGTTTGGCACAACTATTTCCTTACTAGCCCACAACTTCACTTGACAGATAAGGAACCAGCCCAGAGAGGTCGTGAACTGTGCCAAGCCACAGGTAGTTAGCGGTGGAAGTGAAACCCTCACCGCGACGTCAGCTCCAATTCAGTGTCCATTCATCTGTGCATGAGAGGAAGGGGAGGGGCAGAGGTCTACATATCACCAAAAAATGAAAGAGCAAAGCGCAAACGAAAGACAGTGCCCATGGGCAACTCGGAAGACCCCAAATATCTGTCCCTTTAGTCTATGTGACCAGACGAAGCAGGAGGCAGTTCAGTATGGAAACCACAGTTCAGTTTCAGAGAAAGGCAGCTAGGGCATATCCCGAATCCCCCACCTTGTGCCCAGGCACATCTCTAAGCCTCTCCGGGCCTCAGTGTCCCCAGTCATGTGGTGGGGTGACAGTAACATCATCTCAGAGTTTATGAAGATGAAAAGACCACAATCCACAGCAAAGCTCTTCCTTAGCACAGCGTAGGCCTAAGTGCTTGATAAGTGTTTGCTGTTACTATTATTAGGTTACTACAGAACTGCTCCAACCAGGGGTAAATTGGTTCTTCTTTCTGTATAAATGCAGTAAAAAATAGTTTTTGGGGCTTTTCTATGCATGGGAAAGCATATCTATTTTCTTGGGGGCTAAATGAGTGTGTGTGTGTATATGTATATATAAATGTCATTTCGAATTTCCCACATAAAAAAAAGCATACTTTTACTTTTGTCTTTGGTGGAGCATGCTTCCTCCTGAGTCAACTTACTTTTTCCTCTACTGGTGAGAAAGTCCCAGCCTTGGTTTCACAGCTAAAAAAAGGGTGCCTTCTTAGCATCAGAAACTCCCGAGTTACGGGGCTCAGGTGTGGAGTACGTGGGAAATAATGAAATGACTTATTTCTGTTTTCCTTAGGAAGTCAACTGGACTTGGACTAAGCTAAGAGGAGGCATTTTCAGTGAAAGTTTAAGTGCCAACAAGTCTTTTTCCCATCTGTGAAATGGGTACCATGAGGGTCAATCAATGAATGCTCATGGGAGCTGCTGGCTCCTGGTACTTGAACCCCTTTGGTGCCTACTGGTCTGACCACGCATCCACGGCCCCAGGACAGATCTCCCCTCTCTCCTTACCACGTGGCTGTCTGTGGCTATCTCATTTAGAGACCTGACTCCTGGGGAGTCTTACATTCCTGGTTATTTTTAGTTTAACTGTTCCAATGCGGTCACCACATGGTATGCAGCTGTGGAAAGCAGCTGCTGTGGTCTGACTTCCAGTCAGTATTACTTGATTGTTCTTGTCAGGTGACTTCAGAAATTACTGTTTTTTTTTTTTTTAAGATGAGATGAAGAGCTTTTCCCCCCCCTAGGGTATAAGATGTGATGCTGACACTGCACCTGATAACCTGCTGTGGCTAGGGGTGCATTAGAACCCCATTAGGAAGGATGACTGACTTCAGCTGTCAGGACCTAGAGGGCCGAGCCCCAGAAATACCACTTTCAGGAAGAGACTGTGTCAGACTTTGGTCCTGAAGAGTTCCTGAAAGTGTCCTCACTAGTTTTCCTAAGAGAGTCCAGGGGGTGGCTGACTTCTGGGGTCTCAGGATAAAAGCAGGCATCTTGCTGACCTGCTGGGAAGCTACCTTTAGTGACAAGAGCCAGCATGTACTAGAGGCTGGGTATACAGCTGGGCGAAAACCAGGCCTGGCTGCCTGCTTCCTCCCATTCTCTTGCCCATCTTTGTCCCTTGCACTTGCCTGCTCTTTAGGTCATTCAGCTAATAAGTCCCTTGCTTCACCCCAACATGCCCACCTGCCATGCTGCTTTTGCTTTTGCTTAGGCCTTTTTCATGTGCTAGTCATACCTGGCAGATTGTTGGTTCCTTTTCCAAACCAACTGCTATGTCATTTGATTTCCAATATCAGCATCACTTTGGGAGCCTTGTCTGATCCCCCAGATGGGATTAGCTATCTCTTTTTGTTTGTTTTTTGAGACTAGATCTCGCTATTTTTGCCTGTGGAACTGCAGGCTCACATTGCCCGGGGTACCACAGACTTAAGCAATCCCCAGCCTCAGCTTCCCAGGTAGCTGGGATCATAAACGCGCCACCATGCCCAGCTATATTTTTTGGAACTAGGTCTTGCTACATGCCCCCGGCGGGACTTGAACTGCGATCCCTGGCCCTGGCCGCAGCTTCCTATGCTGCCACTTACAGGCATGCGCCACCATGCCCAGCCTTTAGCATACTGTACACGCTGGATGGCAACTGCCTGTCTTCCCACTAGACTGTAAGCTTCCAGGCTAGGTCTTGAATGCTGTCTTGCTCCCATTTCCTAGCCCGGTGTCTGGACTGACTAAACACAGAAGGTGCTTGGTCAATTATTTGCTGAATAATATCCCTGACAAACCAATAACTTTTATTTTTGGCCTTCATAGGACCTCTCCAAGCTTTCTATTTTACCACAATATTTAAATCAGGGCCTTCATCAGTTGAGCTGAAAAAATTCAGTTGTGCAGATGACACTGTGGATGGCTAGGTAGGGTCTAGACACATGAATAAAAGGTTGAAAATCTTAACTGGATGATTGAAAAGAGCCAGAGACATTTTTCTGTGCTGTGGTCATTCTTGTTTGTGACGTCTCCATTTGTAAATAGGTTGGGTCCCTGTTTTCAGGGCACGGTTGTTCTTGACAAGGAGAGAGCGTAGTTTCTAGCCATGAGAAATCTTCCATTGACCATCTGGAACTGTTTTTCTATTTCCTTTCAAGAAAATTCTTGTAGTAGAGAGGAAGTTTTCAGTTACACACAGGCTCTGCTCAGGCCCCCTTCTCCACACCCAAACCTTCTGTCTCCAGCAGATAGGCGCGAGTGGCGGGAGCAGCCATTATCGGTAGCTATAAGCAGCACCACTGCTGGTTTCTCTACGGCTCCTTTCTGCGGGGCTACTTTTCATGCTCTGCACCCTGGCTATCTTCCCAGCCTTCACCTGTAAGTGCCATTTTGTTTTCGTTTTTGTGAGACTAGGTCTTGCTGTGTTGCTTGGGAACTGCAGGCTCACGTTGCCTGGGGTACCCTGGACTCAAGCGATCCCCAGTCTCAGCCTCCTCCCAGGTAGCTGGGATTACAGCGCCACCACGCCCAGCTATTTTTGGAGACTAGGTCTCACTATGTTGCCCCGGGTGGGTCTCAAACCCGTGGACTCAAGCAATTCCTAGTCTTAGCCTCCCGTCCGAGGCTGGGATTAAAGCCGTGTGCCATCCTGGTCGGTTCTCAAGTGCCGTTTTCAAGCAGTGGTGTGCAGGACAACAGCAGCACCGCTGTAACTGCAACAGGGCAGCTGGCACAGCATCCGACGTGTGTCTTACAGAAGCCACAGGAACGGGTCTCCACCCAGGCAGGGGGCTGCACACTTACACCACAGCATTTTGGGTTGTGGCCGGCGCTGCCAAATGCCAGACCCTGGACGCTGGTGAGAGGACCAGTGGGTGGTGGCTGACCACAGTAGAGGGGGGGGGTCACGTGGCTGGGCGTGGGGTGTCTGCAGGGAGACGGATGCTTGGTGTCCAGTCCATCCACACACAGGCTCTGGATGACACACCCAAGAGCGGCTGTCCGAGATCTCTTGGCAGAAATGAGAGGGGAGACGTGGTTGGTACCGCCTGTAGCTATGCCACTTGATTCAGAACCTGCCCCATTTAAGGCCAGTCCCTGTCCTGCCCAATCCCTTCTGGTGCCAGTGTCTTGGAGATTTGTGTTTTTTTTTTTTTTTTTTCTAATTTCTTTTGGTCTGGTTCTCCCTGGAGACCTGAGACTGCCACCTATGTTTACTGCAAGTCCCCACAGAACCTCCTGTGCTGCAAACACTGTGAACGTTCAGTAATGAATTGGGGTTTAAGATGCTATTGTTCACGGCAGATACAGTCCCTCTGCCACTGTGCAGCGGGCACAGTGAGATGACTGCTCTGCTCTTCCATGTTTGTTTACGCGTTGGACTCAGCTGGGCTCTTCCACAGCGAGGAGCCTTGTCTCTGGAGAGCCTCCCGGAACGCTGCCAAGACAGTGGAGCGTGTTCTTCGCTCACTTGGGGGATTTCTCACCTCCTGTGCCCTTTCTCCAGCTTCCCCCAGAGACCACAGTTTAGCTGATGCCATTCCTTAAACAAGAGGTGCCCACCCCACCCAAGTATGCTGCAGGGCCTAAAGGTCCCACCTACCCAGCGAGCAGCACCCCCAGTGATCTGTCCTGGCTATGTCCATGTGGCACACGAGCAGTTCCATGCTGACTTAAAAACAAACCACACCCCCAAGGGGATAGCATTTATCCTAGCAGAGTTAAGACAGATCAGAAAAAGGGCCTGCATTCCTTTACCCCTTTATTCTTCCCCAGGGAGCACCTTCTTGGAGGCCCACAGCTGCTGGTCTTCCCTTCCCCTTTCTCTGAGGGGGGGGAGGTGCTCCTTCCCCTCCACCTCAGTAGCTCCCAGCTCTAAAACCACTTTCTGCTCCCTTAAGATGCCTACTGGGACCCTCCCTGGCTGAGCTGGGGGAACTTGTTTCTGAATTCTTCTTCTTCATGGCTTGTGAATTCCATCTCCCCTGAAGTGCTGTCAGAGAGACCTGAGCCTGGCAAGGCAGTGGGGGAACCCAGGGGAGGGGCACTGTGCTCCTTCAGAACTCTGATACTGGCTCTCTGTGCTGAATGTAAGACTATAAAATGCTTGCTTGTTGCTTAACGGTCCCACTGGGTAATGCCTATTAGCACCGAACCAGAAGTCTCATGGAAGGGCACACCTTGCTAGGATCTGTGTTTCCTGTTGCTGCTGTAATAGAGTAGCGCCTGTCTGGTCACTGAGACAAGAGAAATTTTTCTCAGCATTCTGAAAGCCAGCAGTCCAAAATTAGCATCATTGATTTGATTTTGGTCCCAAAGCAAGATTGTGCACCATTTAGAGGTTCTGAGGGGACATACTCCTTGTGCCTCTAACTTGCTAGTACCCCCCGGGTTGTAGGTGTATCCTTCTGAGCTCTGCCTCTGTGGTCACGCTGCCTTTTCTTCTGTTTGTGTCATGTCTCCCACTGCCTCCCTCTTACAAGGACCCCTGTGATTGCATCTGGGGTCATACCCCATCTCAACAGTCTTATGTAGTCACATCGCTAATGTTCTTTTTTGCCACATTAGGTAACATCCACAGGTTCCAGGTATTAGGACATGGGTAACTTCCGTGGGGCCGTTATTCAGTCTACCACACTACTGTTCCCCCAAATCCCTATGCAACAAATTCTCTGTAAATTGGCGTCTCACACATACCTTCTACTTCCAGAATCTGAGGCAACCAGGCTCTTAGCACTATAGCTGTGCTTCCTGCCTGCTCACTTCTGGCCAGCGCCAGTGGGTCCTTAGTTGTCTTACTACTAGTTCTCTCAAATCAGAAGGGGTTGACACCTCATGGATGAAGATACCTTCTTCCTCCAAGGAGTCAGAAGCTCCATATTTGCCACGTCCTCAGTTATACCTTATCTGTAGTCTTGGGCACAGGACCTCTCAGTCTTTTTGTTCATCCATAAAGTAGTGCAATCCAGTGACAGACTGTAGTCCTACAGGTTGCTTTAAGAACTAGATGTATGGGAGACTGCTTTAGAAACCATAATAATTGTGTCTCCACATATGATATAATGTATGCCATAAGGACATACTGTACAACATAAGGAAACATAAAAATGACACCAATGAGGGGTAGGAAAAAATATAGACTGTTAATCTAGTTCCAAGACTATAGTAATTTCATCGTGACTCATCAGGACATCCTGGGATAATAAAGAGAATCATTCAAGATCAAGGAACATCTTGATATTGAGTACTGTCTACATTGTTTTTTTGTCTTCACTCCCGCTGGAGAACTGGTCTGTTTACCACGGAACTTCACTCCCCAGCCTCAGGGCTAGGCATGGGAACCTAGCCAGTCACAGGACTGTCCCCTGGCCTCAGTGCATCAGTTTGGATGGGCACTTTTCTTGAGGGTCATATATTTTGAAGTAGGAATGATTTTTCTTCATGTTGCTAGGCTGGCATAATGCCAGCCTCGAGCTGCCCACAGCCAAGACCTCCCTTGGGTAGACTGTGTGGGATAGAAAGAAGGTCAGCACACAGACACTGGGGGCAGTGGAGAAAGAGAGATTGGGGGAAGAAAAAGAACTAGAAGACAGCAAGTCCTTGGCTTTAGTGTTTAAGTCTCCAGGATCTGGCAACTCTGAGTTCCTTCTAGGGTGTTCAGTTTGGGGTTTAAACTGGTCACTTCATCTGAAAGAGTTCTGATTTATATAGTGAGTTTACATGACAATAAACCTCAGTGAAGGTGAAATAAAAATGTTGGAAAAGGATCATTTAAGCTTCTTGACTATTAAGTAGCATTTATTTTCATTTATTTAAAAATTTTTAAATACTGGTTACAGGTTAATTAATTAATTAATTAATTATAGAGACTGTGTTTCGCTATGTTGTCCATGGTAGTCCCGGAACCCGTGGGCTCCAGTGACACCTAGCCTCAGCCTCCCAGGTAGCTGGGATTATAGGCACACACCACCATGTCCAGCTAGTAGCAGTTATTTCTAATAGCTTGCCTACTGAACAGGAAAATTCATGTCTGGACAGGAGGATCAGGAATCACAAAATGGTACCATTGTAGTGTAGAGGTTATACTTGCTCATCACCTAGAGCTGCAAAGGACCATAACCAAGTCTGTTGTGGAGTGGTGTCTCACTCACAGAGCTCCTGTGGGATAAGACTCCAACCGGTCTGTGCTGCACCATTAACTGGCTCCTGTAGAGCTGAGAATTCTACAGACAATATCCAGTATAAGTGAAGTGTCAGAGATAAAGGAATGAAAAAATGTCCCCTTCATGAATCCTTTTCTGATCTCTATTATTCTTTGACCTTTGAGTCAGATATAACTTGCTGTTTTTTATTTTTAACCTCTATGCAATTTATAATGGGCCTGCTCAAAGACATGAATTCAGAAATTAAGATTGCTTGTAGCAGACAACACAGTACAGTGCCAATATCTATAGTGACCCACTGCCTTAAAAGTGGTGTCCATAGTGGGGTATTTGGATCAATCTAAGAAACATAATTAAAAAGGTGAAGAGTCAAAGCTGGGTGTGGTGGTATGCGCCTGTAATCCAAGTGCTGGGAGGTAAACGGCCTGGGGTCGCTTGAGTTCACAGGTTCGAGACTACCCCAGGCAACACAGTGAGACCTGGTCTCGAAAAAGCAGCAGAGTGCTATGGCGAGTACCTGTAATCCCAGCTACCTGGGAGTCTGAGGGATCATGACTACCCCAGGCAATATAGCAAGACCTAGTCTCAAAAAAAAAAAAATAGGTGAAGAGTCAGTATCAGGTAGACAGTCTCACTGAAATTGTATAAAGATGTGGTATATATACACAATGGAATATTACTCATCAATAAAAAATGACAAATTTGATGAATTTATGATAATATGGATGCATCTAGAAGAAATCATATTAGCAGATACAAATCAAAAAGAAAAAGACAGAAACCAAATGGTTTCACTAGTATATGGAACATAGAAAAAACAAACAAAAGGTCAGGAGGAAAAGTCCAAACAAGCTAACAATCAAACTAAAGTATACAACTGGGGGAGGGTGGATGAGTGGGAGCAGTCAGGGAAGGGAGGTGGTGGGTGACCCCTGGGGATTACAATGATGTGAAACATACATATTAATAATTTAAATTAAAAAATGAAATTGTATATAGGTCTGAAGCATGTGGAGATTGCTTTTAGCACGGCGGAGCTGAGGTCCTCTGTCACCACAATTGGGTATAAATCCATTCTGTTAGCTTTATCTACAAGGAGCTTATTTTGCATGGTCGTTGCAAAGTGAGAGATACTGTCTTTAAGAAGCCAGATGTCATTATTGCACTTTGCTTCCCTGGTTTTCCAAGCCCCTGAATTCAGTCAGTACTCGATCTCCTGGCTTCATTCTTGAGCCCGTGACCCCATGGAGCTCGTGATATGACAGCCCTCCAGCACTTCTTCTTGTGACTTCTGAGGCATAGCATATTCTTGTCTTTCTACTCCAACCATTCCTCTTGTTTCCTACCCTTCCTGCACCCACAGGATTTCATGAAGTTTCAACATGTTGATTCCCAAGCCTATACCTGTAGTCCTGTGGTACCCCGAACCTTCAATTCAGTGGACTCCTTGGTGGGAGGTTGTTGGGGTTACTGTGCAATCTTCCACTCAACTGCTGAAGCCAGAACCCTGCAGGTCCACCCGCTACCATCTTCTCTCTCACACTCTGCAGCAAAGCATCACCTCAGCCTCTATACTTTGTCTTTCAGAGAAGCTGAGATACAATGAACATAAACTAGCTGTGTTAGGTGTACGATGATTCTGTATTTTATACATGGCAAAATGATCACAGTAAGTCTAGTTACATTCTATTGCCATACAAAGTTAAACATTTTTTTCTTGTGATGAGAATTTTAAAGATCTACTCTTTTAGCAACTTTCAAATAATGGAAGGCAGTATTCCTATATTTGCTATGCTAAGTATAACATCATCATCTGTAAGTGGGAATTTGTACTTTCTGACCTCTCCTTTCACTCATTTCATCCATTCCTCAACCTCTCTATCCCCAACCTCTGGCAACCACTAGTCAGTACTAATCTATGTGCTTGACTCCCACGTGAGACCGTACAGTATTTTTCTCTCTGGCTTATTTCAGTATAATGCCCTTTAAGTCCATTCATATCATTACAAAAGATTTCATTCTTACTTATGGATGAGTAATACCTGATGTGCCAATCTTCCTTACCTACTCCATCAATGGACACACATTTCTATATCTTAGCTGTTGTAAATAATGCTCCAATAAACCTGGGGCTGCATATATCTTTCTGAGTTAGAGTTTTGTTTTCTTTTTCTTTTTTTTCTGAGACTAGGTCTCGCTATTTTTGCCCGTGGAACCGCAGGCTCATGTTGCCTGGGGTACCACGGACTTAAGCATTTACCAGCCTCCGCTTCCCAGGTAGCTGGGATTCCAGGTGCGCACCACCACGCCCAGCTATTTTTTTTGGAACTAGGTCTCGCTACATTGCCCTGAGTGGGACTTGAACAGTGATCCCCAGTCCCTGCCATGGCTTCCTAAGCTGCTGCTTACAGGCATGCACCACCATGCCCAGCCTGGTGTTTTGTTTTCTTTGAATACCTAGAAGTAGAATTCCTGGGTCATATGGTAGTTCTATGGTATTTTTTTTTGAAGAATCTCCACACTATTTTTTAAATTAATAATTTATTTATATATACATATATGTCACATCATTGTATTCCCCGGGGTCACCCACCTCCCCTTCCTGACCGCTCCAGCTGGTACCCCCCCCCCCCACCGCCTTGTGTACTTTTGTTTGGTTATACATATAGTAGTGAAACCATTTGGTTTCTGTCTTTTTCTTATTGACTTGTTTCTGCTAATACAGTTTCTTCTAGGTACATTCATGTTACCATAAAATCATCAAATTTTTCTTTTTTTTTGAGACTAGGTCTCACTATTTTTGCCCGTGGAACCGCAGGCTCTCGTTGCCTGGGGTACCACAGACTCAAGCAATCCCCAGCCTCAGCTTTCCAGGTAGCTGGGATTACAGGTGCGCGTCACCACGCCCAGCTATTTTTTTTTGGAACTAGGTCTTGCTACGGCTCCCAGGCGGGACTTGAACCGTGATCCCTAGCCCCGGCTGCTTCATAGGCTGAAGCTTACAGGCACGAGCCACCATGCCTAAAAAAAGTAAAATTTTTCACTTTTAATTGATGAATAATATTACAAAGAGACACCTGTGCTCCGATGTTTACTGCGGCACTATTTATAATAGCAAGGACATGGAAACAACCCAAATGTCCCAAAACAGACGAGTGGATAATCACCATTCTAACTGACATGAGGAACTAGCTTACTGTAGTTTTGATTTGTTTTTCCTGGTGTTAGTGAGGTTCATCATATTTTCATGTAGCTATCAGCCACCTATATATATCTCTCTGGGGAAAAATGCCAATTCAGATCTTCTCATTTAAAACATTTTTTAATGGTTATTGAGTTATCTGAGTTCTTTATATATGTTGACTGTTAACCTCTTATCAGATGTATGATTTACCAACATTTTCTCCTAATTTAGTTTGATGTAGTCCTGCTTGTTTATTTTATTTTTGCTGGTAGGTCCAAAAAATAAAAAAATTCCTTCATATCAGTCAAGGATTATCACCTGTGTTTTCCTCTATGATTTTTTTATGATTTCAGGTTTAAAATCCATTTTCAGGCTGGGCACGGTGGCTCGTGCTTGTAAGCTTCAGCCTATGAAGCAGCCGGGGCTAGGGATAGCGGTTCGAGTCCCACTGGGGCCTGTAGCGAGACCTAATCCCCAAAAAATAGCTGGGTGTGGTGGCACACGCCTATAATCCCAGCTACTTGGGAAACTGAGGCTGGGGATTGCTTGAGTCTGTGGTACCCCGGGTCACGAGAGCCTGCGGTTCCACGGGCAAAAATAGCGAGACCTAGTCTCAAAAAAAAAAAAAATCCATTTTCAGTTAATTTTTGTATATGGTATAATAGAGTGGTCCATTTTCTTCTGTATGTGGTTATACAATCTGCCCAACATATTTATGGAAGAGACTTTTCTTTACATATTATCTACTAGTGACTCCTTAAGTTGTAATTTGACTGACTAAATAGACATGGACTTATTTCTGGGCTTTCTATTTGATTCTACTGATCAAGGTGTCATTTTAATGCTAGTACCATATTGTTTTGATTATTATAGTCTTATAAAGTAGCCTGAAATCAGGGAATATGCTGCTCCCAGTTTTCTTCTTATCCTTTATTCTTCCCCACTTTTCTTTAAGGTTGCTTTGGACATTCAGGATTTTGAGTTCTATTTCTGTGAAAAAATCTCATTGGAATTTTAATGGGAATTGCACTGAATCTGCAGATTGCTTTGGGTAATATGGACATTTTAACAATGTTAACTCTTCCAATTCATGAGCGAAGGATATCTTTCCATTTGTGTCTTAAGTGTTTTTCATCAATATCTTAGAGTTTTCAGTGTACAGGTCTTTCACCAACTCGGTTAAATACATTCCTAAGAATTTTATTCTTATTGATGTAGTTGTAAATGGAATTATCTTCTTAACTTGTCTTTTTATTTTGGAGAGTTCATTATTAGTGTATAGAAATGTAACCAATTTTTATATATTGCCTTTGTATCCTGCAACTTTACTATACTGATTTATTCTATTTTTTTTTTTTTGGTGAAGTCATCAGCATTTTCTATTTATAATGTGTTATCTGTAAACAGTTAACAGTTTTACTAAGGCCTTTCCAATGTGGATCCCTTTAATTTTTCTTGAGAATTGCTCTAGCTAGGACTTCCAATACCATGTTAAATAAAAGTGGCAGAAAATGAGTATCCTTGTCTTGTTCTTAGAGGAAAAAGCTTTTAGCTTTTCACCACTGAGTATGTTAGCTGATGCAGTTGTTAGCATATTTTGTTGATGTATGTTCCATTTCCTGTATACCAACTTCACTGAAATGTTTATTATAAATGAATGATGAATTTTGTTAGAAAAAAGTGTTCTTTCTGCATCTGTTGAGATGAGTATGAGATTTTACCCTTTGTTTTATTACTGTGGGGTGTCACAATGACAAATCTGTGGATGCTGAATTATCCTTGCAACCTTGGAATAAATTCCACTTGATGATGCTGTATAATCCTTTTAATAATTAACAAATTTGTTTTGTTGAATTTTGTTGGGACTTTTTGCATCTCAACAAATATTAGTATGTGCTTTTTTTGTGTCTTTGTCTGGTTTTTGTGTCAGTGTAATGCTAGCTTCCCAAAATGAATTTGGAAGGTTCTCCCCTGTATTTTTGGGAAGTATTTGAAAAGGATTGTTACTAATTCCTTGAATGTTTGGTAGAATTCAACCAGTGAAGTGATAAGATCTTGGACTTTTGTTTGTTGGGCAATTTTAATTATTGATTAAATCTCCTTAGTAGTAATCTGTTTATATTTTCTATCTCACCATGTTTTGGAAGTTTTGTTCACTTAGTTTGGAAGATTGTATATTTCTAGACAATCTCTTATTTTATATTATCTCTTTTAACTTTCCCTCCTCTCTTTTCATTGTTGCCTCCACTTCACTAATTTTCACCATATTTCATCTATTTCTCTCTGGGCTGCTATCCACTCTTCAAGCTGCAAACAGAATGAACTACAGATATTAACATGTAAGATACAGATCTGATCTCTTGCTTGAAACCCTATTTTTGTTCCTTTCTATCTTCAGGAGAATGTCTTAACTTTCTGTATTTCTGTGATATACTTATCTTCCAGTTCCCAAGCTTCTCACTCCCTTCTAAGCTTTCTTGGCTCCAGCTTTACTCAACTATTTTCTGTTCTTCCTTGCACTGTGCTCTCTGTTGCCTCCTAGCTTTTGTACTTCTGTTTGCCAGTAAAATTCCTATTCAAAGTTTATCCTAAGGAAATAATGTGAAATTCCATCACATTTTAGGGTGCTCATTAGAGGATTAGTTACAATAACAATTTGAAACTACTAAGTGCCCAACAAATACTTTTATAGGATGCATAAGTTTTGGGTTAATGGAAAATTACTTATATTAAATGAGGAAATCAAGTTAACAGACTTGCTTCCCATCATAGCTTCGTAGATAATGAAATAGGGGCAATAGTTATTCTTGTGTGACAAAATTATAAGTGACTTGAACTTCTTTCTTTAGACTTTCTATGTTTTCCAAAATATCTCTGTGAGCAAGCAATTACTACTTCCAGTAATTTTTTAAAATACAAGAACATCTCTGAACAAGGTAACATGGGGTTTATGCAGACAATGAAAATTTTAGCTCTCAGGGAAGAATGCTTTGTATGGAGAGTTTAAATTCTTAACTGATATGATATATCTAGAGGCTCATCAGGAAGCCCTGTAATTTGCTACAAAGGGTGAAGTGAAAAAACAGCTGAAGAGGGTAGAGGAAGTTTCTGCTGATGCTCCAGTGACAAATGCTAGGGCTAATATTAACTCCTCGTTTTGGGGATGTGTTTCATTACTAAATAAGTTCCCCCACCCCCTGCTTTCTTCTTTACCCCTTGTTGATATGGGCATATGTTTTGGTATTACTGAACCATTTGGAGAGTTACAAGAAGAAACAGGGTTGAGTGAGCAAAAGAGGGTTAATTCTCAAAACCTTCAGCTGCTGTGCTTCAGTCAGCAGGGAGCAACAGGTGTCATCCTTGCCAATCTACATGCCTAACTATGAAGAGACTGGAATATGAGCACATAAAAGTTGTTATCCGGAACAATGAAAATCATTCAGCTAAGTCCATAGGTGGTACCCAATGGCCATTTGCGATACATTAATCTTTGCAAAGTAATAGGAGACATTACTGTGGGCTTGAGAAGAGGAGATGTATGGGAAATTTTTCGCTATATCAAGCATGTATGCTGTTTCCATTAAAGGTTATTTTAAGCTTTAATTAAATTTGGAGTTTAATCAATAAGCAGTGTTAGACAACAATGATATACTGTTAAGAAAATGAGACCAAATTTTAACTTGCATGAAAATATTATTTAAAAGCATAAAGTTGATAACAGCATCTTTTGCTTACTTAAGTACGACTGTATATTAAGTTTCCACTTTATAACTGAGCAAATTGCCCTTATTGCAAAGTATATATTAGTGAATCAAGTAAATAGTAAAAACACACTTTTTGAAACAGATGTCAAGGTTTCTCTCTAAAGACAAATAATAAATTGCACTTCATATAACATTTGTGTAAAACTCATTCACATTGAGCTTTGAGGATCTCAGACAAGACTGCAGCCACTTGGGGAGAAAGGTTCCATTTCCTTTATGTTTGACTATTTTTGTGGAGAGTATCTACTGAGACGGCACAGAGGGAGGGCAGAGAAGATTTAGGGGTCTTAGTTTGTGGACTCTGATTCTGAAAAATGGAAACGGGCATGAAATCACAAGTTATATTTTCTCTAGGGGGAAAAAAGTCCTTACTGTATCAGGTCATTTTAAACTGCAAACTGGCTTTTATTATGTTATCTGGAAAAAGTGAGTGGGTTCTTATTGGTTTAGATATTAAAATGAACTATAAATATGGCTGTTTGGGTTAAGCAAGTGATGAATCTTATATGCTAACTTAATTCCCCAGATTTTCAAGTGGATAATTATGAGGGCAGTGCCAATTTATTAGTTTCTCAGTATTAGATTTGAGTTGGAAAAAAAGTGTTAGTATGCATAAGCAATTATTATTCCGGATATATTTCATTTTAAAGGTTGAACTATTTCTTGGAATCTACTTGGGTCATAATCTGTAGAATTTTCCATCTGACACCCTTAAACATGGGCACTGTTCCAACAATTGTTACTGACTCGTTTTAAGCTTCATTAGCCAGGATTTCATTTTGATGGCTTGAAAAAAAAAAAGCCTTATGAATTGCATCCTTTCACAGTTAGAGATAGAAGGGTTCACACTTCTTGTCAGCAGGAAGTGGAGGTTGGGAAGGAATCTATTTTTGGAGTTGAAAGGCCACCTTTGACCCAGAAATGTGCGGTTGGATGAAAGATGTTTCTCCGTTTGTACTTGATTTACCCAAGGACTGGAGAAGTGCGCGAGAGTGCAAGGTTCTATCTTGGAACCCTGGTTTCCTTGCAGGGTTCTAAGATAATCCATACTAATCATGTCTCAAGAATTTGAGACTTTCAGGTGTTTATTTTGGTATTGCGTTTGTTCAAAACCTCCCAAACTGAAGTCCACAGGCCAAATCTGGTTTACTGCCTCATTTTGTGAATAAAATAGCTGGGACATAGCCATGCCTGCTCAATTACATATTAATCTAGGGATGAGCCATAACACAGTTGCTGAGCACTTGTAACAGAGATCAGATGGTCTGCAAAATTAGTGTTTACTATTTGGCTCTTTACAAGAAAAGGTTGTTGACTCCTGGTCCATATGATGTAGTGGAGAATTAGAGAGCATCTGCAGGAGTAGAGATGTTAGGCGCAGGGGCTGTAAATATCAGCCTCATACATGTCTGGCCTTTGGGATCTAACTTCTTTGTATAATGGATATGCACTTTATTGATGACAAACAACCTAGAAGTGTAATTATGAAATGAACAGTCTAAACTAAGGGGGGGAGGGGAGAGAGAGAGGGTAGGAGAGAGGGGGGGGAGGAGGGAGGTGTTCTGTCCTGGGAAGGAAACAGAATCCTTTACAGCTCTGAAGGAAGCAAGTGTTTATAAAATGATAGTGATACAAATTCTAGTTTTGGTATTCAGCCCTACAATTCATTGCCCAAGTATAAACCAAAGTTGACATGAACCATGTAAAAGTAAAGGCATGGATGTGAAAACCTGCAGCAACGGCATTATACCTCCATCCCACACAGGGGTTACTGAAGTTGAGGGAGCATGGAAATCAGATTGTTCATCTTTTCACTTCATGGTTCTAAATTTTATCAACCCTTAATATCTTTGAATTTGGGGTGCTTCTTGATTATATGTTCAAAGGCTAACTGGCAGTGCTGTTCTTTTTATTGGAATATAAAATAATGCTGCATCTTACAGATGACATCTTAGGTTTCATAATGTAGTATTTTGAGTTGTAAAAGTATCCACTAGTAAGCTAAAGATATTAAAAAAAATGGTAGGCAGTGATCAAGGGCAGCTAAATAAACCATCACTTCTTATAGTTAAAGATGAATAATATAAACATGATACGTTTTAAACAATGATCCTGTAACATGCTGTTTATATATCTTTTCATTTAAAACTCTTCAGTTTGATGAAAAAGGAAAAAAAAAAAACCACACATGATTAGTTTCTGCTGCTGGAGGTTAGAAGTCTGAAATCAAGGCAAGGACTCCTCACCTGTTCTGAGTTTTTGATGATTGCTGGCATTTCTTGATTTACGACCTATGAATGGTCATAGATTCAATCTATCTTCATATCACATTTTCTGTGTGTGTCAAATCTCCCTCTTCTATGTTCTCTTAAAAGCACACTGATACTGATACTGAGGACTCACCTGAATAATTCAGGATCATCTCATTTCAGGATTATTATATTTCCAAAACTTTCTCCCCATTTCTGGGGGTTAGGACATGGGCATTTCTTTGGGAGCAGTTACGAGTCCACTCATGTGTTTGAATCTTAAGCCATTCTACAATTTGAACTTTTTATTGGGCTTCCATAATTCATGATAAATTTTAAATGATATATTGGCTACAAAAAAATCTCTAAACCAAAAGCACAAACAAAAGAAAAATAACTGGATTTCAAAATTAAAAAACCTTTGTATTTCAAAGGGCACCATCACGAAAGTAAAAGTGATTCACAGAACAGGGGTAAATATTTGTAAATTATTGCTGATAAGGAACTGGAATCTAGGCTATACAAAGAACTTGCAGAATTCAATAATAAAAAACACTGGTAAGGGCTCTAACTAGACATTTATTTAAAGAAGATACAAAAACTGCAAATAAGCATGTAAGAGGATTTTCTACATCATCATCTACTAGGAAAATGCAAATTTAAACCACAAAGGAATACCACTTTATAGGGACTAGGAAGATTATGATAAGATTATGATAAAAAAGACAACTACTGGCAAGGAATGAAGAAACTGTGGCCCTCCTATACTGCTGGTATAAGCAGAAAATGGTACCTACTTTGGAAAATAAACTGGTAGTTCCTTGAAAAGTTCCTTGAAAAAATGAAACGTGGAGTTACTATATAGTTCAATAACCTTACTCTTAGATATGTGTGTCTACATATAGATAGATAGAGATATATATATAGATAGATATAGACATAGATATATATCTATATATAGATATAGATATATTATCTATCTATCTATCTATCTATCTATCTATCTATCTATCTATCTATCTATCTATCTATCTGTCTGTCTGTCTGTCTGTCTGTCTGTCTGTCTGTCTGTCTGTCTGTCTGTCTGTCTGTCTGTCTGTCTGTCTATCTAGATATAGACACACATACCTAAGAGTAAGGTTATTCTCACCCCCAAGAAAAATTAAAAACAGGTTCACATATAAACATAAACATAAATGTTCATAGCACTGTCATTCACAATAATCAAAAGGTGGAAACAACATATGCATTCAACTGATGGTAAACAAAAAGCAGTATTGTCCTACGTCAATGAATGAACGTGCTATGTTCTAAATGTGTCATTAGCCAGTTTTGTATAAGTGTCATAGAGTATATAATAACACAGACCTGGATGGTACAGCCTGTTATGCACAGAGTCTCTGTACTCTAGGGGCCATATAGCTATATATATATTTGTGGTTCATCACTGACTGAAATGCTAGTATGTGGTGCATGACTGTATATCCATACACTGGAATATTATTTGGTAACAAAGAGAATGGGGTACTGATATACTGCTATGCTGTCAATGAACCTTGAAAACATTATGCTAAGTGAAAGCAGTCATTTGTGAAGGACTACATGCTGTGTGATTCTATTACATGAACTGTCCAGAGTAGGCAAATCTCCAGAGACAGAAAGTAAATTAGTGGTTGCCTGGGTCTGGGCAGGGGCTTAGATGGCATGGGAGATGACTGTCAAAGGGTGTGGTATTTCTATTTGGGGAGATGAAAACATTCTAAGTTGACTGTGGTGATGATCACACAACTCTGAATATACTAAAGTCACTGAACTATGTGCTTTAAGTAAGCAAATTGTAGCCAGGAATGGTGGTGCGTGTCTGTAAGAGACAGCCTATGGAGCACAGATGGAACTGGGGATTGCGGTTCGAGACCTGCCTGAGGCAATATAGCGAGACCCAGTCCCTAAAA
>PVHY01003031.1:31052-115044 GCA_004024945.1 Uropsilus gracilis
AAAAAAAAAAAAAAAAAAAAAAAAAAAAAAAAAAAAAAAAAAAAAAAAAAAAAAAAAAAAAAAAAAAAAAAAAAAAAAAAAAAAAAAAAAAAAAAAAAAAAAAAAAAAAAAAAAAAAAAAAAAAAAGCAAACCAATGGTATGGTATGTGGATAATATCTCAATAAAGTGCTTTGAGTCTATAAAGAGTCAGTGTATAGAACCAGAAGCTTCAGCGCAGCCTTGGCTCCAGAAGAATGTGTACAGGGAGAAGAGAAGCACATGGAAAGCCTGAACACATGCCTTAGCACCTGGTGGGTTCACACGCTGTTATTTAGCCTCAAGGACTTGACCCTTGCCCACCTCTGGCCCTTCCTCTTCACCATCACCTTTCAGGGTAGTGTCCACACCCCTCCCACCTCAACACTTAGATTCCCCTGAATCAGTTTCAACATATCTTGCTTTTACTAGCACCGCCTCTTTGTCCCCTGCTTAATCCCACCTTTCTTCCCCCTTTCTCAGCGGCTCACTTTCCCTTCTTGCCAGGTCAGCTATTTGGTGACATACCCTGGCTCCTAGCAAGCATGTCTACCCCGCCACTAGCCACTTCCTATGGCATCTGTCCACTCATGTCTCTGCCATCTTCATGTGCCCTGTGTCTCCCAGAGCGACAAAGTGAGGGAGGGAAGTGCGGCCAGAGCCCAAGGGCCAGAGAACTACCTCACAGCCACACAGCGGAACCCCAGGGTCGAGAAAGCCTACTGCTCTCACTGTCCAGGCGAAAGAACCTGTTTCTCTGGGCCGGGATGGCACACCTGCTTGAGTGCCATCTTCAATGTGTGCATGCGTAGACCTGCCTGCCGCTCGCTTCCCACTGTGTGAGGGGAGGGGAGGTGCATGACACCCATTGGGTCCCCTTTCTACAGTGGCCTTGTTAGTTGGTGGACACTTTGCCGATGCACATGTTCAGACACGTGTTCTTAATAGGAAGGGGCATCTAAAGAGCAAACCCAGCATGATATTTACACCGTGCAGCATATGGAAAATACATTTGCAAACTCTGTAGGAGGTAATGCTCCAGAGAAGCCAACAGTTTGGGGAAAAAGAAATGACTACTTTCTAAATATTCCTGTGTCATGGTCAGTGGTAAACCCTACAAGGCCCATGTGAAATGCCCTCTAAGCCTTAGAAGTGGGGGTGCCTTCACTCAGAGGCAGCCAAGCCAGGGTGTGGTGACTGGGGGAGTGCAGAGGAAACTGGATTCAGGGATCTTCAGCTCTGATCCTAGGAGTTCAGGATTATATTTGTTTGATAATCTTGTGAGAGTTATTTTAAATATGAGGGCTGCCATGGAGGATTACTGCCATGGAGGATTACTCCTTCATATCATGGTCGGGGTGAGAGGCACCCCATCAGGTGATGTGAGGCAGGGAACATGGAGCTCTCAAAAGATGGCCTTGCTAAATCGTGATAATTCATTCTATTTAAAGCAATAAGGGCTTGCTTATTTTTATGATACTAGCCTTCCCAACTCCCTCCAAACACTGTCCAAATTGTTTTACATGACTTAATGAAGTGACAATGTTTTAAAAGAACATCCCCAAACAAGGCTGGTAAAAGCGTTGCCATTGGCCAAGTCTCAGGGCAGCGCTCTTAGCAAATGCTAGCAGCCTTTTCTTGTCTCCAGTGTATTTTATTGTTGAAGTTTGGAAAACAATGATAGGTCAGTAATCCTCAGGAACCCCCGGAAAGCCCTCCAGATGTCACTTCTGAAATTAAGTACATTCTTATACAGACTAATAAGACTCAACTGCATACCTTCACAGGGAATTACTTTTCCTTATCTTTATTCAAACAGAAAAGGATCAACTGATGCACACACTTGTGTACCCCCCCCCCCTACATCCACACCCCTCTTTACCTTCTATGCTTCTTTCAGCATAAAAAATATTTGGCCAAATTAGTCTAATTTCCTGCCTTATTAGTTGACCTGATAAAATATTTGATAGAGGATACACTATTTTTCTGTGACCTCCCCTTCTCTAAGGTTCCTTTCTTCCTTGTAACAGACCTGAGCACAGACCTGACCCGTCTGCTGTATGTATACCAGTGTGGGATTGCTGCTTAATATGGGAGTGTGGGGGAAGAATCCATCTACTCTGTGACATCCTATCAGTATTGCCTCCTTTCTCACCGCTTGCTCCTGAACACTGTGGCTCTGGGTCTGTACCCATCTTTAGGCAGAGTGAATAACAACATGGAAGCAGGGATCACAGACCTGAGACAACCCTGCCCCTATTCCTGCCATGGGCATCTCAGGCACGTGATAGTCTAAGTCTGTTTCCACATTTGAAAACTGGAAGCACTACCCATCCCATGAGTTATCAGAAGGTCAATGGAGATCTCAATGGATACTCAGCACAATGGCGCGGCAGTAATATATTACCTTCCTTTGTTATGGATCCTCCTGAATTCATTGTGGCCTCATTAGTTACAGACATTTTGAAGTATCAAACATTTATTGAACTAATGGGAAAAGGTATGTGAGAGGAATAGAATACCATTCCACTGCCCACTAACAAGATGCTCCTGACAAATCATAACCACTGCCTTATCTTTGCTCTTGCCTGGCCCCTGGTTATCAGACCAACATGAGATTTCTCTACCAGTCAGATGGCAGATTTTCATTAGCAAAGACAGCAAAGTAGGAAAGGCTAATTCTGAAATATAGTCCTTTTGTGGTACATTACCCTTCAGCTCAGCTGGATATGCAACTGTCCACTATATACATAATGACACTCCAGATTTCTGAAGGTATCCAGATGATTTCTGGGGGGAGGATCCATGTAAGTGACTGCACTCTATTGAACAGAAAGAGTGACATGCTTCCTTTCTCTCTGCTTGTTTACTATTTAAATTCAAGGTCTGTTTCTCTCTGTGGCTTTTTCTAAAGGACAGGACATGTAGCATACATCTGAAGCCCTGGGCTAGAGTATTGTGATTGCTAGTATCACTGGGTTTGAACAGGGCATGCTTATAGTGTGCATTCACAAGATTCTGCTACTTCTGGAACAGGCACGAAGCCTCCCCAGACCAGGTTGCTGCACTCATAGGCATGGGTGCGCTCCCGTTGGTGCACCTGCCCGGGAGCCCTGGGCTGCCTGTGTAACAGCCCCAGTGTCCGCCCTGATGATGCAGCTCCCAAAGAGATGGCGCTGGCACTCAGAGCACTGAACACTGAACAGCCGCATCTACGTTCTAGTTTTCCTTTGGAATTCAGTGAGGAACTCATTAAATCACCAACTTGTTGTGACAGGAAGTCATTCAGATGCTGATGCTATTGCCATGGAAACCATCCCTCTGCTCCGAGCTCTGTCTGTCTCAGCCGAAGAGCGTGCACCCGCTCCATAATTACTGTCATCCCCAAATAACACTGAGCCATCACAGCTCCGAGCTAGTCCAGGCGCAGGGGCATACACAGCCTCTTTCGGATGAATTCTTGTTGGTTTTAGTATTTTTAGCACACCTTTCTGTTCTGTACCAGTTGTCTTTTTAATTCCTATGCTGCCTCCTTTCCAGTACCTTCCTAGAGAAGCAGACAAAGAATTTTGGGGGGCCAGCCGTCAGGAATATTCACCTTAAGAGAACCTACTGTTTCTACAGATCTTTAGGCAGCCAAATATGGAAAAGGAACTTTGCCTTTTAGGAGCAATCACAAGAAAGAGACCCCAGATATCATTGTAGTTCTGATCCTATAAAACCTTAAGGTTTATGGACAGATCAGCAATGCCCAAATGCAGTGAGAGAGGCAACTCAAGTACAAAGTGGTGTTTGCTCTATTCTGTTTGCTTTATTTAGGCTGCACTCCATTACTGAAGCTGCTCAGGTGGCCAAAAGGGACATCTAGAGAACAATCAAGTCTCTCTTTTTGGTACGTTACAGCACCTGGCATATTGTGAATCTTGAAGCATCACCATCACTTACTGAGCACCTGACAGATCCTGTACTGTGCATTTTATATTCTGTCTCAACGATTTAAATTAATCTGCATGTAAATCCCACGAGGCAGGTATTTTTATCTCAATTTTATAGCTAAGGCATAGGAGCACAACGCAATTAGGTAAATTAGATAAGTACCACGCTTTCCATACTGCACAGGTGTCACCGTACCACGCCTTTGTCCACAGGCATAAAGGTGACTTCAGGTTTAGAATCATGCTCAGATTAGCAGCTTAGAGTCTCTTGTCCAATCAATTAACACCTTCTAGGACATCCCAGCAGACCCATGTCTCAGCCCGAGCATATCCAGCGGTGTGAATTTTCCAGGAAGGGCCGATTGTATCTGCACAGTATAATTTAAAAGCTGCTTAGTCTGTTCCCAACATGAGTGAAGAGCATCTTCTGAGGCTTCAACTGAAGGAGTCTGGCTCTGGCCAGTCTATCCTTAGAATAGCCAGGTAGGGAAGGGAGAAGAGGGAAATGACAAAGGGGTCTGGTGAGAAGGTGTTAGAGCCACGTTGGAACTGCTGGTGCTCATCTAGAGACTCTTGGGCTCACTCATGGTGTGAACATCTGCCCAGTGGGGAAGCAGTCTGTTCCCAGTGCCAGTGGAAGGCTGCCATTGTGAGACAAGGGTTGCCTACCTTTTCACTCAGCATCACTTTGTATTTCTGTATTCACACACACACACACACATACACACACACACACACACACGAGTACACTTCATGAAATGCGTGTTTGTTTTGTCTATAAACACCAACATTTAAAGCCACTTTTTGAAAATATTAGGTCGTCAGAGTGTCACAGCAATGACCGTCCAGCTTTTAAAGCTCTATTTTTTAATGGTATTAAAGTAACTTCTTTTTGTTCATGAGAATGAGATTGATTCTTAAAAATGCTCATTCATCTCTGTCTTGGACCTTCAACTCTGGCAGCGAGGTCCGTGAGGTGCGAAGACATCACTGACCTGTGTGACTCTGGCAAATCGCTTTAACCCAAGGGCCTCACCTCCTGTCAAAGGCAGGACACTGTTAATTCTACTCTCAACCTTACAGAACTACCATGAGGTTAAAATGAGAAGTATAAGAATCTATGAGAAGTGTTCAATTTGCAAAAAAATGTGCTTTGCTTGTGAATACTTAACTATAACAATTTAAAACCCAGTATCTGTAATATTTTAAGTCAAAAATCACCATGCTGACCGAATGATTTTCAAAGCTAAAAGTGATGATTTATTTGAAGCAGTGTTCAACATAAACTTTTTTCATTAGTACACAGTTGAGCCTTTTTTTCCTGGTGAGCACTGTCTCATGGGCTAACCTGTCACACAGTAAAGCAAAACCTTCCCCAGGCAAGTGCAGAGGTTTGGTGAGGCCTGGTGAGAAGGAGCAGATCACACACTCAGTGTGAATCTTAGAGTCCTAAGATTCAGCCTTTGTAGGTCTGTTCACTAAGTACTTTTAAGAGGCACTGAGTCCACACCACCTATCTCTAAGATGTATTTGGGGACAGCCTACAATAAGAAGAGAAATAATAGAAGTGAAGGAATTTAGAAATAATCCTTTCATCTAGTTCACAGCTCTTTCTTCTTAATTCCTATGAAGCAGAATTAACCTAGAGTTACACACGAGGTCTTCTATCATTTCCTCACTCTGAAAATACTTTATTTACTGTTACTAAGCAGGGAGCTGCTGCTGTCTGGGAACAGGAGTCTGTGAGATGGTCCAAGCTGCACAGCTCTAGTATAATGAATATTAATGTAATTATGAAGTAAATGTGACCGGCATGCAGCCCAGGCCTAGATCACGTGCTTTGTTTCCGCTTGGATATAAAGCCAGTCTCCTGGTAAGAAAGGGAAATGAGTCACTCACTGTAGAACGGGAAAGCTCAGGCTGGTTGACTAGACAGAGACGCAGCCAGGCCTTTTCTGCCCTGGTTTCACTTCAATATCCTGAAAGCACCACCTTGTCTGAGTCACAGGAGGGAGATATTTTTGGCAAATACACACTGGACACATCCAGCCTTCCTCTTTCTCCACATCCCTCAAAAACACAGCATGTCTAGGAGGCTTTGGAATGTATGTGGTTTTCCCTTCAGCACCATAATTACGTTTGACCTAGACTAACACTAAAATATTTTGTTCTTCCCTCATAAGAGCTGATCAGCATGAGGTTTCCTCTCTTTGTGGGTCATAGTTTCTTTTCTTTCTCTCTCCTGCATTTCCCACCACATGAAGCCCGCGTCATCCTCTCGCTACTTCTTTCTTCCTAACCATCTGTTCTTCTGTCCATCTACCCTCCCTCATTCCTTTCCATCCAGTTATCTGTCCTTCTGTCTCCTTCCTTCCCTTCTGTTCCTACCTATCAGTGTCTGCTGGTACTAAATGTTGCGCTGGGCATGAGAATATAGTGCTAGAGAAGACAGTCTCTGTTTGCAGTGTTCTTGGTCTGGTGGGAGAATCATGTGTGTAAAGTTCTCCTTCAGCAGGTCCATTCCCTTGGGCACTCAGTAGTGTGCTCCTGGAACTGAAGTCAGGATGAGCACGAAGGCTGCATTTACTCTCTGTTGCTAGGTGAATGTCTTTAGAAGAGTATGAAAAGCAGACATCAGTACATCACTATCACGCCAGGTGACATGTTAGTCCTGAGGTAAGAGCTAGATACTGAGGGAGCTTGAATGACAGGTTCTATTTTGGGGAGGAGTGGACAGGATTACCTTTATTCAGGAGGCAACATGTGAAAGCTCAGTGGCTGGCCAGGTGGAAGAGGGGACAGTCACAGTGGGCAGGGGAGGCAATACGCACAATTATAAGGCAAGGTGAGTGGAGCTGGTACTTGAGGACAGGACTCTAGCAGCAGCTGGAAAAGGAGGTAGGTCTGTAGAGGGTCAGGCACTATGCAGGAGTGTTTCAAAGCTGGAGATCATTTTCTTTCCAGGTAACCCTGGCATCACTGTGTTCTGGTTCTATTTCTTTGACAACTTCTTCTCAGTTCCTTTGCTTATTTTTTGTCTTTGGCAACCCCTTCCCCACCTTTGAATTTTAGTGTTCTCCAGTTCATTTGCCTTTAAAACTTCCTCTACCACTCTGCAGTTATCATTTTCATATAAAGATAATATCAAAATGTATAAAACCATCAAAGAATGAAAAGAAAATACAGCTGGGCACAGTGGCTTGTGCCTGTAAGCTTCAGCCTATGAAGTGGCTGGGGCTAGGGATCGCGGTTTGAGTCTCGCTCAGGGCAACACAGCGAGACCTAGTCCCAAAAAATAGCTGGGCGTAGTGGCATGTGCCTGTAATCCCAGCTACGTGGGAAGCTGAGGCTGGGGACTGAGTCCGTGGTACCCTGGGCAACGTGAGCCTGTGGTTCCATGGGCAAATAGCGAGACCTAGTCTCAAAAAAGAAAATACAAATGAGAATTCATGCAGTCTTTGTATGGATAAACTGTTGCAAACATTTATACAAAAGGCAAAGAACTTGACTCCATAAAAGTAAACTTCTGCAGAAAAAAGGATTTAAAAAAAGACAGATGGGGGTGGGGGGGATGGGACAGGGTGGGAACAGTGGGGGGGTGTGAACCCCAGAGATCACAGAGATGTGAAATTCATATATAAATAAAGTATTAAAAAAAAAAAAACACAACTCTACTCAACATATCCTGTTTCTGTGTAGACAGTAGGGAAACCTGGAACTTATATGTCTACCCAATGGGAAAAATGAGGAAATTAAAGACTTTCAGGAAAGTAGAAATTTCTATGAAAATCTCCAATGCATTTGAAATAAAACATTGTAAACAAACAAAAAATAAATAAAAAAGACAGACAAGGAACATATTTGCAAAACATGAGAGAATCATCTTAATTTATAAGGAACCCTTATACAGTAGTAACCAAATGATGACTATACCTACAGATAAAAAGAGACAAAGGATATGAACAATTCACAACAAATGTACAGATGATATGTAGGTTCGTGGGAGAAAGTGTTCCATTTCATTTAAGAAATGTACATGAACACAATGGATCTAGAAAGCTTGTTTGTCAAATTGGCAAATTAAAAAAAAACTGGCAAATTAAGTGTTGAACAATGTGGTACCTGTGCTACACTCATATTTGGCTGGTGGGAGTGTAAAATAGCATAAGCTTTAGAAAGCTAATCTAGAAGGATGTATAAAAAGCCTTGCAAAACACAACCTCTGACCCTACCATTCCATTTCTAGGAATTCCTAAGGAGACAAAAATGGATATGAATAAACATCCTTCTGAGGACAGTTAATCATAGCATTGTTTGTAGTACTGAAAATTGTAAGCATTCTAGATGCTCAACAGTAAGAGCTGACAAAACAACAAGCATTACAAATAAATCTCAGTTCATCTTTAGCATGAAATATCATACAATTATTAAAAGCTATGATGGTAAACATTACTTACTCACATTGTAAGACATTTTCAGAATGTTTGCACCAGAGAGAGTAAAAGAGCAATTATAAAGTAGAATACTTAAAAAAAAATCTCACTTTTGGAAAACTAGACATGTCTGTAGGCAAAGAAGACATAAAACTGTTAACAATGTTTGAATACGTGCTTATAGACTTTTCTTCACTGTCATAGTGTATACATTTGCCAATATTTCTACACATGGCATTACTTTTGTTATCTGAATAAAAATATTTTAAACTAGGAAGACAAGATTCCCTTCCATTTTGGATGTCTGCTGTCTCCTGGATGAGACGCACATTCCTTCTTCTGAGGTGCAGGACCTGTTTCATTCTGGCTGCTTTTTGGCTTTCTAGCCCATTCCTTCTGACTAGAGCCCCTTTATTCATGGCTATCCAGTCATGCCCATGTCTACCAACAAGACCTGTTGCATAATTTTGCCTGCAGCAGCCAGGCCCCTCCTTTGTCTTTACCACATACACAAGACTAGGTTTATTCCACATTCTTCTAAATGGTCTGTCTCTACAACACCTGGTCTTCTTTCAATTCATCAGGCATACCAAGTTCTTTCCTGCTGCAGGGCCTCTACACCAGACACTTTTCTGTCTGAATCTGTCTTTACATAGTCAACCCTCTTTTCATCTTTCAGACTTTAACTTAAATGCTTACCTCTTCATTTTGCATCTTCTGATCATCCTATCCCAAATAGGTCACCACCTCGATTCTACGTCTTAGCACCCTACTCATTCCTCCTGAGCACTTACTAGAATACAGAAATACTTTTATTCAATTGTTTGGCTTTTCTGTGTTTGCTGACTGGAACAGCATGCTGTGCTGGCTTTATGTAAGTGCTAGGAAGCTGTCTCACTCAGGGCCTCAAATGGAGTAGAGGCCCAGAGTTATTCACAGGGTGGACAGATAACTGAAGGACCTACTGTTGTGTAAAGGCTTCCTCTCTCCATAAGACTCTATGCTCATCTTCACCAATCTCTGTCTACCTATATATTTTTCATCGTTTATTACAACTATTCCCTGACATGGACTATAGGTACTCCCTATTGGAGACTGGGGACTGTGGCAAGGTCTAGTGCACTTCAGGTGTTCAACAAACATGCCTGTGAATGAATAGATGAGGGGTGCTCCTGAGGATTCCAAATGGGTGGAGGAAACCACCCTGGGATTGAGAAGTTGCTACAACTCATGTGAGTGATTAAATATTTATGGGTAAAGTTCACTTCACATGGCAGATATGCAGGTTGTGGTTATGAAAAGTTTTAATTACATTTTAAAATGAAATTTAGCAACTAGTTAGCAACTAATTCCTGAAGTTAAAAAAAAAAAGGGCAAAAACAAATCAGCTATTAAGACCACAGAAATGAAAGGAAAAACAGGAACAGCAGTATTTTGGCAGGGGATTGTCATAAAATGAATTGTCCTGAATTCCTTAATCTAAGGATTTATAGGTTCCTTGCAAAATCTGCAAGTTGATGATGCTTGTTGTCTTTACTGTATACTCCCAGATACCTCAAATGTTTTATAGATAACTAACGCAGGAAAATGACCTCAATTAAAGAAGCTTAAAAAGTAATGCAGGGAAATGACCCCAACTAAAGCAGCTTAAAATGGTCCACTTTGCTCTGGTGAATGTAGGAAATGGCTAGTGACTTGTGGCACAAAATATCAAATCTGAGGTTTTAAAGCCTGCAGTTACCATGCAGTGAAGTCATGTGAGCCTTCCAACTCAGTAGCCTAAGCCTATCTTTGTGGAAGCGGTCAAACTGGATGGGGCCTGAGATGCTGCCTTGCAGCTAGTTCAGGGTTGGCAAAGGTTTTCTGCAAAGGGCCAGATAACGAATATCTCAGCTCTGCAGGCCACACCATCTGTGTTGAAGTTACGAGTTGGCCACTGTAGTGTGGATGTACATGAATGGGCATGGCTGTGCTCCCAAATATTTTATGTGTGAACAATGGGATGGAATTTCATAGAATAATCAGAAATGTGAATAAGAACTTACATGTAAAGAAGCACACGATTATTTGTAAATAGTTAAAAACTAGAAGTAGCCTAAACATTAGAAGAAAAACCATTACTGGCAGATGTCACAAAACAGTATCCTTTTAATTATTGTCCTCCTCTTGGTTATTTTCTCCAAGATGCAAGACATCTTGGTGGTGGGTGAGATTTGGTGACAGTTGGCTGACCTCTGGGCCAATTTGTGAGGATTTATGTATATGGGCAGCTGTGGGACAGTGAAAAGAGAGGCAGGGCCTTGATCTCAAAAGTATTCAGCTCCAGCAATTGAGTGCCCAGGCCCAACAGAAACAATTCATTTCTGAGTAACCAGACTAGAAAATAACACAGGGCACTAGGTGGTTAACACTTAATTTAAGATGGAACAACAAGGGAAAAAGACTTCACTCCTACAAGTGAAGAATATGCTTTGAAGTCTGATCGCAAGTGTTTTATTTCACACTTTCTGGAAGCACATTATATTAGTGCCTTTTCACTGCAGAATAAACAGAAAATAAGTAACTCTGGGCTGTCGTTCCAAGCTTGCACCTGGGACTTGAAACGGCAGACAGATCCTTCTCCATGCAGAGGCTCAATGCCAGATAACACAAGCCCTGACAGTCAGGGCGCCCAGAAATTGCCTTTCTTTTCATGAGAAAAAGGCTTCTTCCATGGTTCTCAGTGGTTCTTGTGACTGAATGAGTTCCCAGGGAGATGAGAGAAAATAGAGGTCATTTACAAAGTCCATCTCCTCTGCCCCTCTCATTTTCTATTTTAAAATGTGCTTCCACTCTGAATATTTCATTCCTTCTGCTTTGAATAATGTCAGTGCCTTGCATCTGAGAGGCAGTCTAGTCTGGGGTGCAAGGTGCTTGGGGGGACTGATGTTGCCAGCCTGACTGGGTACTTACCCATGATTTACCTGTGATCTTAAGCAAGTGTTACTAAAGTTCTGTGTGCCTCAGTTTGGCTAAAAAGGGGATGATAATAGAATCTATGTTCGAGAAGACTCCAACTTCTAGAGTTATTGTGAGGTATATATGAGCTAGCATATGCACTAGCTCATACCTAGTACTTAGTATGAAGTAAGGTCTAGAACACATTTTTGTTATCTTCTTTTTGTTATCTTTACATGTTTAAGTATCTTGGGATATGCTCATGTGTGAGCACACATACTCTTTTTTTTTGGGGTAAACATATTACTTTTTATTTGAAAACCTGAAATAATTTTTTTTAAAGTCAAAGAATCACTGTTTTACATCCTTACTAGTGTTTTGACAGTACTGGATTTCCCCCCTCAGGTATAGTCATCTTAACTCCCACCACTGAAGTTGACACCATTTGATAATTTCTCTTTCTGATTTATTCCACTTAGCTAATCCCTTCCAGCTCCCTCCATGTTGATGCAATGACATGAGTTTATTTATTTACTTTTTGATAGCTGAGTAGTGTATATCTTTGTGTATATATACTTCCTATCCACTCATCTGTATCTAGAAACTTAGGTTGTTTTTATATCTTGGATATTGTAAATGTTTCAGTAAACATAGGAATGTAGGTTTCTTTTCAAATTAATATTTTTGTAGTATTTGGGCAGATATGTATTAGTGGAATTGCTGAGTAGAGATCCATTTTCAGTCTCTTAAATCTCCCCACTGCTTTCTATACAGGCGAGACCAATCTTCATTCTCAGTGTGAATAAGTATTCCTTATTCTTCACATCCTCACCAGCATTTGCTGTTTCTTTTTTGCTTCTTTTCTTTATGGATCATTGCACTGGTATGAGGTGGTATCTCATTTTTCTTTGATTTGCATTTCCCTCTTAAGTGATGGTGAGCATTTTTTCAAGAGCCTGTTGGCCATCTGTGTATCTTCTTTGGTGAAAATGCCTATTTAGTTTCTCTGGCCATGATTGGGTGATTTGTTTTCTTTTTGTTGGTTTCTATGAGTTCTTTGTAGATCTTTGATATCAGTACCTTATCAGATACATGGTGTTGAAAATATTTTCTCCCATTCAGTAGAGTATCTTTTCATTTAGCTATGACCTCCTCCACTGTGCAAAAGCTTTTTAGTTTGATGTAGTCCCAATTGTTTATACTGTCTTTTGGTTTTCTTGCAGCTGGGGATTATTTCACATAGCTTATATCATGGAGTACTTTACCTATGCTTTGTTATATGTATTTTATAGTTTCAGGTTTTATATCCAATTTTTAAATCCGTTTTGAGTTGATTTTTGTGTATAGTCTGTGATAAGTCTAGTTTCAATCTTTTGCATGTGGTAGTCCAATTATCTTAACATCATTTATTGAAGAAGCTTTCCTTGTGCCAAGGTATATTGTTCCCTCTTGTCAGAGGTTGGCTGTCCACATGTGTGTGGGTTCATCTCTGGGTTCTCGGTTCTATTCCACTACACACACCCAGTTCTAATGTGATGCTCAGGTGGGTTTCGGGCATTATGCCCTTTTAACAAGGAATAACTCACTGGCTCCTGGACAGTCAGCCCTGAAGCTTCTTTTGATTATGTACCAAATTATCTTCTAGGGGCTTCTAAATGATCAAATATGCTCTTGAGTTTCCTGTCTTTTGCATGTTGGGGAAGTTTCTTAAAGAAAAGGTTGTATGAAAGGCTGTACTCCACATGCAAAAGTATTCCATTGAGTAGTATTCCACTGTGTACCTATCACATCTTTTGATGACTTCATCTGTTTTGGGGCATTTAGGCAGTTTCCATATCTTGGGTATTGTGAATAGTGCTGCAATAAACATAGTGTAAATTTCCTTTCAAATCAATTTTTTATGGCCTTCGGGTAGGTTCCCAGGAGTGGAATCAGTGGATCGTATGGTAGATTCATTTTTAGCGATTTAAGGAACTTCCACACAGTTTTCCATAGCAGCTGTACCAGTCTGCAGTTGGACCAGTAATGTAAGAGGTTTCCTTTTTCTCCAATATCCTCAGCAGCATTTGTTGCGCGTTTTTTAAAATATGGGCCATTCTCACCGGTGTGAAGTGTTATCTCATTGTGGTTTGGATTTGCATTTCTTTGATTCTAAGTGATATGGAACATTTTTTCCACATACCTATTAACAATTTGCATTCTTTTTTGGAGGAGTATCTTCTGACTCTTGCCAAATATTTGACTGGGTTGTTTGCTTTGTTTTTGTTGACTTGCTTAAGATCCTTATCAGTCCCTTATCAGTTGTATGGTGTGCAAATACTCTCTCACATTCAATCAGATGTCCCCTTGTTTTAGTTACTGTCCCTTTTGCTGTACAGAAGATTTTTGGTTTGATATAGCCTGAGCTATATTCTTCTCCTTCATTTTCTTTGCTTCTGTTGATGAGTCTTTAAAGCTGTTTCTGAGATTTATGTGATGGAATATTTTGCCATTTTCTTCTATATATTTTACAGTTTCAGGTCTTACATTCAAGTCTTTTATCATTTTGAATTGGTTTCTGTGTATGTTTTTTTGTATATGGTGGTAGTCTTTGTTTTTTGCATGTTTTTTTTTCAAAACTGTGATCAATAATCAGATATTATACACTTGAAAATACTTAAGACTTTCCTTTGACATAAAGTGTAGGAAAGATAAAGTCTAAAAATTATTTTTCTGTAGACGAGGTAGCCGAGTGGTTAAGGCAATGGACTGCTAAAAATGATCTTTCTGTCATATGAATATGCCATTATTAATCATGCTTGGTCTGTTTCTGGTTTTTAACTCTTTACAAATAACTGTTATGTGCTACTTTATATATAAATTCTTGTTCACATTTTTGATATTTTTTAATGACACATTTCTTGAAAGGAGATCACTTGGACAAAGGATATGAGCATTAAAATCAGTAATCTTCATTTAATAACTAAATGTAAAGTTTAATCCTAGAAATAATTACTATTAATATTTTACAATATTTTCTTTCAGTCTTCTTAAGGGCAGAGACATTTTAAAAACTTTCGATTCATGCTTTCTAATGGTTTTCCAGATGTGTCCTTTACCTCTCTTAGCAGCTACTTATCAATGCAGAATCTTACTCCATCCTCACTAAAGTAGACTATAACTATTAAACTAAACCAATTTGACTTGAAAAATGATACCTTAATGTTTTGTTAATACACCTTTGATTATTAATGAAGTTGAAAAAATTTCCCTAATGTTTACTAACCATTTGTATATGTTTTTTGGTGAAGTTCCCATCTTTTTTGCTGTAACAGGTATTCCTAAATGCATGAAACAGTCAATTAGTGGTAAAGGAGGTTACACTAGAGTTCCTATGTGACTACCTCAGTCCGTGCATTTGAATTTGAGTGGAACCATCTCAGACTGATTATTAAGCAGTCCATGAAGGCTGGCTCTACACAGGAGAAGCCAAAGGCAGCAGTTTGTCCTTCAGGTCCTCTTGCTTGCACTCCTGACATTCAGTTACACCTTTAACTGCTGTGAGTCTGTCTGTTTAAGATGAGTGACTCGTATTTGATTGAATGTATTTAGTTTTCTTTTTTATTGAGGTAACATTGTTTCTAACACCAGCTGGTGTCTGACGTTTAACCTCACACCTCAGTAAGTGTAAATACCACAACTGGGCAAAAGCCAAGTTTCCATCCACTGTCATTCAGCCAACTCTCTCTACCTGTCCCTCCCTCACCTTGCCTCCTTCTCCTCCCCCTCTGCAGCTCTTTTGTGGATGTTGTGAGCAGAGTTCAGACACAAAGGGAGTGGATCTTCACACCTCTCCATGTCATCCTTCATGATTTGATCAAACTGGGCAGGAATGGGGGCTACCAGGCAGATGTTTCTTCCCCTTGCTCTGAAGTCTCTAATTACTCATACAGAGCTAGATATGAAGGTGACATCAGTTTCCTTCACAGAGTCACCTGGGAAAATCTCAGTTAGCATGTGGTTCCTTCCCTTTCTGAGTTGTCATTCTACACTTAGCAATTATTGTTGAGTGGGCATACAGTCAGAGCTGCAATGCAGTGTAGAACCCCAGGGGAATTCCACCTTGGCCCCTGACAAGAGCCTATCAAGACCAAGCTGCTCGCCCCCCTTCTCTCCTTTGATGTTTACTGAGTGTTAGGTTCTGGTGTTAGGAGCAGTGGCTGACTCAAATACATACACAACACATCCCGGTTCTCAATGAACTTGCAGTCTAGTGGAGGAGTCAGACCAATCATAAAATGAGAAAGTAAAAGTAACCACAAGATAGCAAACAAAGTGCCCTAGAGGACTTTCCAGACTGTTCCAATTATTCCAAGGGGCATTTGAGGTGTTGAAGAGGTCTATCTGCATTTCACTGTTACTAAGGGGAACAGGTGATCTCCCCAGAGACAGCATAACCCCTAATCTCACAGGTATACACAACACTTTTGGTAACCATCACCCTTGGTAACTTTGTTTAATAATGCAGAAATAATTGCATGATCTAGAAAATGCTTGAAGGTGCTGTTCCTAATAGAAGACACTCTTCATTGCAGCAATTGAACAGTGACCTTTTTCACCAGGCAGTTTCTACCTGGTCCCCCTAAAACCTCACCCCAGGGACCCTAGAAACATGACCACAGGTAGTAGCAGCTCATATTCTGGAATCTAGTTGGGCCTTAGCTTTTGGTCATCGGCCTTGCCACCTCTGCCCCCTTAGCAGCTGTGCTTCAGCTGGCTAGCAGTGACATGGATGTGGGAACAGCCTAGAGGATGGATGTGGGCCCACTCTCTGAGGCACACACTGTGTTACTGGGCTTGATTTATTTCAGAATGTATTTCCAATCAAGATCATGCATTCAGTGACAAGAAACCCATCGATAGCTTCCTAAATAATAACATTTGCTCCGTCAGAGATACTGAGCATCTAGACTGGCAGACCTCACAACCTCCTGAAAGTGACAGATGCTTAGAGACAATCACACAAAAAAGAGTTACAGGCCGGGCACGGTGGCGCATGCCTGTAAGCTTCAGCCTATGAAGTGGCTGGGCCTAGGGATTGTGGTTTGAGTTCTGCTTGGGGCAACACAGCGAGACCTAGTTCCTAAAAATAGCTGGCCGTGGTGGCACATGCCTGTAATCCCAGCTACCTGGGAAGCTGAGGCTGGGGATTGCTTGAGTCTGATATCCCAAGCAATGCAAGCCTGCAGTTCCATGGGCAAAAATAGTGAGACCTAGTCGCAAAAAAAAAAAAAAAAAAAAAAAAAAAAAAAAAAAAAAAAAAAAAAAAAAAAGGTACAGTTGTGGTGCTGTGAAGGGACAGATGGGGAATTACTGGATGACACTAATGAGGACTTAGACTACGCTTGTTTGGGAGGAGACAGAGGAAGGTTTTTCGGGAAGAAGCATTTAAGTTGAAACGTGAAAAGCATGGAGGTGAGTGCCTGGCATCCTGAGGCAGGCAATGTGGGGTCCGCTGGTCTAAGGCAGCTGAGGGAAGCTGGTGTGGTCTGTGGGTCAGGGGGGGAGCTGCACTGCTTCTGGCCTCTTGGAACGTTAGACAGTAAAATGGTAAAATGACTAATGTGAGAGCAGTTTCTGATGGAGGGGAAAGGGATAAAGGGAAAGGACAACAAATTAGGGGAGAAGGGGTTTACTGGAGAAAAAGTAAGAAAGGTGAATCAGTGTCTGCCTGAGCAGCCAGAGCATGGGACGTCTATAACAAACAGACTCTATCTAAATGAACACATAGCTCTATCAGAGTGCAGCAAGTCATACGTGCTCTGGAAATGTGTGGATGAATGACTATATTGGCACAGAGCAGACTCTGTGACAATCATGATAATGGCAATGAAATCAACCCCTGTCACTGAGCACCTACTGTGTGCCACACCTGTGTGGGTACTTGGCTAAGCCAACCCAAGTCCAACCACCTTGCTTCATGGACAAGGACTTAAGGAACATAGTGGCTAAAGACAACTGGGTCTCTCATCCAGAGACGGTCTCCGTCTGAAGCCAGTGTGTGCTCTGCCACATCACATTACTTCTCATGCACTGATATGTTAGCAACTCAGGCTCCAGGCTCTTCCAGGTGTGTTGGCCACCATGGGGTCTCATGCTATCATCATATTTACTCCTCAAGTCCAAGCTGTCCCACAGGAAGGGAGGGAATGTACACCCCAAGTGGATAACCACAGAAGCCCACCTACAAGGTGTATTACCAAATGCCTTGTATAGTGAGGGTGTGCCTAGTTAGCTCAGTGGTGCTAATGGGGCTGCTGTGCCAGATTTAGTGTCCATGTGCAATCAGCACCATGGCTTAGGGACACACCCCAGCTCGTCACCCTTCTCAGAGGTACATTCACTAGTTTCAGAAAAGATGGCGAGGAGTGTAGGTGGCTGGCAAAACCTGTTTTCTAGACTAAGAAAGCAATTCAAAAGATGTTTCACAATAATGATCAGTAACTGTTTCCTACATGGAACTTTCTTACTCAACCCTGGATTACTAGAACCCCTCAATACTGCCAAGGCTTTTCCTCCAAAAAGTCTCACAGTTTTTTCCCCCTAGAATCTTCTTTATGTCTCTATGATAGTGTTATTAAAAAAAAAAAAAAGCAGATGGGTAAGTACATAACCAGTATTCATGAAAATTACAAGAACCTAACACATTAAGACACAACCAGAAATCAGATGCAACTCTGATGTTGAGGACATAACTGAAGATACAGCCTTACAACCAAGTTTAGACAAGTGTGTGTTTAACATATGGTCAGAATCTAGTTCCTTTTCAAGAGAAGTGGCATCTAATTTTACTCGTTCCTTGGAGGTTTTCTCTGCTGTTAGTCTCCTCCCTTTACAAACCGCCCTTGTCACTACCAGCATTCTTTCCAGAACACAAATCTGACCAGTTCACTTGCCTTATATAATCTTCCCACACTCCCTTTGCATGGAACATGTCAGGTGACTACATGACTGAGTGTTCAAAGCATCTCCATCGCTGGAGCATAAACCAGGCATACACCAGGACCATCCCTGGGAACTATGGCCTATGGCCGTACCACACAGAGGGTGTCTGCAATTCTTCCTGACCCTTCCCTGCTCAGATCAACCCCTGGGAGGTGCCTGCACTGACAATGCTTCCTGGCTCCAAGCCTCAGCCCTCCTGGTTCCTTGCTGGAGGAACTCTTGCTTCCAGACCAGCTCCAGCAGCATCAACACCTCTCTCCAAGACAGTTAAAAGGGCTTGCTTCCTGCACCCAGTACGTTTAATCTGGCATTCTCTGTTATCAGCATTTCTTTTATGTACACTGACCACTTAGACTATGAGTTCCTCAGGGGCAGGGGTGTAGCAGCATCCTTGAGGTTATTCCCCATAGAGAGAGGGTATTTTGTAAGCTCAAATCCTTGGTGCATGTTAGTTGATAATGAATCATTAAGTCCAGTGATTAGGAGACCTGATACTTTTCCCATAAATACACCAAGATCTGTGTTGTAAATAAATATTTGTGTGTTTTCTTGCAGAACCATGAACGGTCCCAGTATCATAGAAACTTGTGTTGATTCCCACCTAAGTGAGCATATGGAAACATCATACTCTATGAGCAATTTGTTTTCTCAGCAGAAACAGTAACAGGCATATTTCATGTCCATTGTTCACTGGGGACAGTCTTGCTCGAGGCCAAAATGCTGAACCTGCTCAGCGGTGACTAATCTCGAGTTCTGAGTTGGGCTTGGTACACACAGGCCTCCCAGACTGTAAATTTGGACATGGTGCTCAGGTATGACACAAGTTCTGCAGTGGTGTCTGCTACAGGAGAGCCACTGTGTGACATTCTCCTGTGGCTCTTCCCTATCTAACCTGTTTCTTGCCATTGTGAACACCCAAGGGGAGTGAAAGGAAGTTCCCCAGCCTGAGACAGTTGCCACCTCCCACAGGCTGAGCAATGGCGTCCACGCCCAGCAGCGTAAATTCCCTGTCTGATGTTTTCCCTTTCCCAGAGTATTCATCCTGCAGTGATGAGCAAGGATGGGTGCACTCTTTTATCTAGAAGGCCAAATCTGGATTTCCAGTTACTCTGAGTGTGAGGAAGCATATGTTACTTAGTCACCCCGCGAGGATGACTTCTCAACTGCTGCTGATCTCTGGCATGTATAATTTGAGTATATCAAGGAGTCAGAAAGTAAGACCTGTGAATAAAGGAGTGAGAAAAGGTCAGAAGATGAGTCTGTAAAGGTGCATCAGAAAGCGAGTCACTGGCGATGATGACTGTTTCCCCTGGCCCTTGAGAGTTAGAAGAAATCCCAGCCAAGGGAGTTCTAGGTTAGAAATAGGTCACATTTCCTGAGTGAGCAGTTTAAGACTGTCCACCAAATAAGCCAGGGGGCTGAGGATGATGTTTCTGGAGCCCTTTGGAGGGCTTCAAGAACACTGCTTGGGGGATAAGCGTTCAGGGATGAGTATGGCTGAAATCCAATTACTGTCTTGTAATGTCTGGTATCTTTGTTCTTCCCAGTGTGTCAGGCTACCCCAGTGCCAGAGAAACAGGAGCAGGCCCAGAACCAGAGGGGCCTCAGGAAGTTCTCTGACCTGCCCCCCCCATCTATACTATATGATTTCTATTTTTAGGTATCAGTAAGTATGAAAGCAGTAATATCTGGAAAGCTTCATCATTTTCTCTGCCTCTGACAGTCAAAGACATCATTAGGCTTAATTAAACTTCGTAATGATGGGGAAAAGGAGATGATTTTGTTTTGTCAGGTAAGCTGAGGTTAGCACACATTCCTTGTGCTTCCTAAGCTATTAAGTTCAAGAAAACCTAAAAGACTGAGTTAAGTCTAGTATGAGATGATCTGTGATATGGCAGAAATCTATACTGCCAAGTTTTGGGATCTGAGATATGAAACTAAATATTGAGGAGTTAGGGATGGAACCTAGATGGATTTTCAACCCATCATTCCTGCTCCTAACAGTCTCTCAAGGTATCTATTAATACTATCAATATTCTGTGAATAACTCACATGCACACATTTGTTGGGGGGCAGGGGGCAGGGGTGGTAGAAATAGCTTTGATAAGGTGACAGCAGGGCTAGCTCCCATGCTGATGGTGTGTGTGAGGGAGAAGGGAGGCAAGAGAATCAAGTCATGACAATAAATAGAGGTGAGAAAAGGGAATTTCTCCCAGCTCCAAACATCCCTTGGAAGAGACCTTAACAATAGGGTCCTTAACAATAGGGTCTATCTCCATTTTCTGCAAGAGCAGGGAAGTCAGTGGGAAGCATGCTTTTTGTGGGTCGGGTTGGGGAGAGAAGGTGAGGAGGTGAGGGGGCGGGCTATGACGGCAGGGAGGTGGGAAAGGAAAATGTGGTTAACAGGTAATAAATAAGTCGACAACAGATCTCTAGCCAAAATATGTATCTGCACTGTCCTCGTGGCCCTACCAGGAGCTGTTGTGTGGGGCTGCCAATCTACCCCCTACCCCCGGGCTGCTTGCTGCAGCAAGCCTTTCTTCCTTTTCCTGGAACTCTCCACAAGGTTTGCCAAATGACTTGGAAAAATGATAAGTTCTGGTAGAGGCTGGGCTAGTTCTCTAGAAGGTGCTAGAGGAACACGGAACTGGGGTTAAAATTAGAATTAAATTAGCAAGAAAGGAACCAACAACTAACCTTTAGTTTTGACATATGACATACTCACCACCACCACCTAGCACATTTTAAAATGGAAAATTCCTGGCATTTTTTTTTTTTAAAGAAATAAGACTTACACCCCCCCCATACCATTCATTTAGTTTTGAGAAATCAAAACACTTCCATTTTACATGCAGAAAGTGATTCTGTTGAGGCAATTAAAAGCATAAACTTCTTATTCTTTGACAACGTAACTCACATGAAAGACTGGAAAAAAAAACAACAACACAAAAAACCCAAAACCTACAAGCAACAGTCTTTTGACCTACTGTTCCTCTCTTGCAGGGTTGTTTATTAAAACTGCTTCTATTTTTGGTTCTTTTGATGGTTAACTCTAATTGCTAAAAGTACCTTATACTGTTCTTTATCAATTTAGGTATTCATTGACTTCCTTTTACAAGATTTACATTTATATCACTACCAAGCTCCTCTCCTGTAACCTAATTGTTGTATCACTTAGTTATCTTTATTAGATGTATATATAGAGAGCCTCTGCTTTGCTCCATTAACAAGAAGTAATCTCCTTATTGCCCACTGTGTGAGGTAAGGCTATTAGCATCTCTACCTTCCTTTTAGCACTTGTACCTCCCTCCCGATGCCCACCTACTGTCAACTCTCCTTATACATTCTGGAGGTAGATAGTTGTTCTTTTGTAACATCTCCAACAGTCAACTCTTTATTTTACCTCCAAAAGGTGCTTTTTACCTCCAAAGATACCCCACTGCCAGTTAACACACCCTACCCCACCAGACACTGCAGCTATACAGTCTCTCCTTCCCATTCAGCCTACATGAGTCCTGTCACAGCTGCTTCCAAAATATATTCTCTTCGCCTGCACTGCTAAATGCTAGTGACAAACCATCACTTTGTGTCAGAGTCCAGTAAACTCTCCTGTCCCTCTAAGATCCCTATTCTACAAAATGGCTGGGTGATTTTTCTGAAATATTAAAATTCTGAGATAAATGGAATACATCACTCCTTAAAAAAAAAAAACAAAAAACCTCTGATTGTAATTGCCTTACACTACCAGTAAGGCCTTCAATGGTCTGATCTGGAATATATGGGTAGGTTCCACTCTCCACCTCACTCACTCCGCTTTCACTGGACTGGCCCTTATCTTTTAACTGTCGCAAGCTAATTCCTGTTTTAGGGCCTTTACTCTTCTGCTTGGCAATACCCCCAGATCATTTCCTTCTTATCCTTCAAATCCTAATTGAAGTGTCACCCCTCACATATGAGCAAAAGCAATTCCTATCCTTAGATATGCTTTATCACGGTACCCTGTTTTATCTTCTTGGCACTTCAGAAATTATCCTTTTTTCTATGTTTATTATTTTATTCTCCTTTTCAGAATGTGAATGTTGAGAGCTGTTTGTTCACTGCCTGTCTCCTGGAGTGTAGCAGGCAGTGAAAAAAATACTGACTATTATCAACTCAGTATTCTCTAACATTGCTAAAGCTTCTGTGCTCTGGCTAAGGTTAATACTAAAAGTTAAAAACCAAGCAGTGCATTTTTACCACAACCATGTAATTATTATTCACTACTTAAGGAATGTCCCAAAATATGCTCTCGCAAATGTTCCCCCCCTCCCCTTGGAACTTACAATTGCCTTTCCTTTCCTAGTCTTGCTTTTTAAGGACAGGTATGTGGAGGTCTCTACCAGCCCGCTCTGACCTGGATGATTGCTTCCAGGTTTGCGCCACAGCGGCTACTCTGAACACCATTCTCCTTCTGATTTGGATCTATCTCATCTTGACTCTTCTGCTTCCCTCTCTCTTGTCTCATTACCTACTTTGCCGAAATTTATCTGACCATGCTTTTTCTCCTCTGTGTTTGTTTTGGCTTTTTAGACTTTACCTTGATACTTAGACTGGTGACTAGTTAGTGCTGTTTCCAGTACCCTAAAGACAATTTCCCATTTTATTAAACATTCAGTATAAATGAAGAAAATTCACATATAGACACACACCTAGGTATAGTATCAGTTCCAAGTAAGACTTCCCATAGAAGATGTTTACAGTAGACAAAGGAAAGACAATTGTATCAATACTTGCAAATACTGATTACTCAAATTGATACATCTATGATAAAATTTTGTAAAGTGAGCTAAATGAACTGAGTTTACAGTATGTTGAGTGACGAACAGGTAAACAGTGTCTCCACAGTTTTCTCTTGCTCAGGCAAAATGCTTTCTTGAGAGTCTTTTCCTAATAATTTTCTTAGCAAGCCTCTTATTCACAAAACTCCTAGTTCACCTTCATGGTTCTCAGCACAATTGTAATTGCTTTTACTATCTATTTGTGGATTCAGCCTGGCAAAGAACAGTGTTTTGCTTAGTGCTGTATCTCTGGTATCTAAACTTATTTACAGGAGACCTGGCACTTTTGAGTGGGGTTCATTATTGAGACTGAGGGAATGAAATCAAAGGCATACAAGGTGAGGGGTGCAAGCCAAGAAGCACTGCCCTCTCTCACTCTTCAGGCTCCAAGTTATAAGGTAAAGACAGTGGTTTCAGGGATCACAACCTTTGGAGTCAGAACGTGAATGTGACTCTGCTCTGCCACTTACTAGCTATATGCTCTTGGGCACATCATTTAGATGTTGTGAACCCCAGTTTCTACACATGTAAAGTGGAAATAAGAGTGTCTGCCTTGCAGCAAAGTGACTTTGATGATTTAATCAGGTATTTTATTTAAGTGCTATCATCACAGGATCTTAAGTAGCTATCAATATATAGAAACTTGAGAACGAATGACAAAAATTCCAGAATTTACATGCTGTTTCATGTAAGACTAAGCTTGATAAAGTTTATCAATGACTATCAAAAGAGTCAAACTGAATTCACAAGAATATGGTCCAGGCTGAATGTCCTCACATGCCCTGCAGATCCATCCCCTGCCATCTTTGATGACCTTGTCTGTAGTGCTCTGGCCATTAAAAAATCATTAGTCAGGAACCTCAAGCTACAATCTTAAATTAGATTTCTTTTGTATCCTTTTACTTACCGATGAAAATTCTGAATAAGTGAGACAGAAATTAACAAGATTTTATTGGGTTTTACATTTATAATTCTTTTTGTTTTTGATTAAATGGAATAAAAACGCACATGGTTTGATTACACACAGCAATGAAAGGCATTTTGGGGTGACTCTTTTAATACTTTAGCCTTATGAGCTGTAGTGAGTTCTTTGCTCAGGGGTTCCCCTTTCTACCTGATGGCATGCTCCTGCTCTCATTCCTCCCTCTTGGGTGGGCTTCTCTGTTTTCTCTCCACTACTTTTTAAGGATTCTGGTTTCTTTTCTTTGGAGTCTGTCCTGATGACTTCACAGAGAGGGTAGGCTGAGGGTCAGGAATAAATTCAACATACAGACTCCAGAATTCCCAGGATGAATCTAGCGATCATCAATCCACAGTGTTCTGTCTGCCCACAATGATGGGAAAGATAACAGGACTTCTGAAAAAGCTGAATTCCTATTATGCTTATATTCATGAAGGGATCATCGTTTTTATTTTGGTTTGTGGTCAATCAATGCCCTCATCTGAGAGCCATGAAATCAGCAGAGGTGCAGAAACAAGGCAAAAAGGAACTGTGAAACCATAAAAAGACATCTGATCCCTTTTTACCTACTGAGGGGAATCCACTAATAGAATCTGAGAACAAAATTGCAAAAATTTAGCTCATTGTTAGGTAGCCCAGAGGTGTGAGTCAGGGAGAAGGAAGAGGAAGCATGTCAAAATATCTATTTTCCCGAATGTGCAAGATAAAGAATACTGCAGAACTGGCAAGCTTCTATTTGCTGTTTATGTTTCAAGCACTATACTATACTATGGTGGGCTTTTCACCCATAGGTTTTATAATTAAAGGTCTTGGGTCTTCTGACCACCTTACTCCTCTATCAAGATGGAAGCAACCAAGGATGGCACACTGAGGACTCTGCACCAGAATGAGCTGCCCAGACTCCTAGGGGCTGCTGAGACTTTCTAGCTGAAGTCTTTCATAAAGCAAGAAGTAGTTTTCTAAATAGCACAGCACTCTAAACACAACTCTAGTACAGATCTAAAACACCCCCAGTCCTTGTTCTTTCTCTCTCTCCCTCTCCCTCTCCCTCTGTGTCTCTCTCTCTCTCTCTCTCTCTCTCTCTCTCTCTCACACACACACACACACACAGCATTCAAAATCAAAACCACACACACTGGACTAAATGATATAGCTGCAGTCCATGTGCCCAAGAAATGTGCTTTTGGGAATTAATATTCCTAGCTTTACAATCTGATAAACATCAGTTTTGATGTATTACTACTTCTCTTTCAAAAAAAGATAAAGAGATTTAGATCAGAGCTACTGAGTGCCATCTAACAAGATTTGTGAGGTGTTCAGATCTTTATTGTGTTATCTTGTGCTGAAGATACACTTTCAGGTTTGATTTCTGCTCCTTTGAACAGATGGATATCACTTAACTAAAACCAACATTAATTTACTTATCAAGGATCCACAGGCTAGTCACAAAAGAGTGGATATGACTGAGCATTTACTAGAAGCTACCTAAGAATCTAACAGATGGAACTTGTAAGATTCAGAAACAATAAAGTGACCCTAGAATTGGCTATTAGAACGATTGGGTTCATAAAACGCACAAAAAGGTAGCAAAATAATGGCTCTGAAATCTTGTATACATATAGTGTCATGGTAAAAATAGTTTTCTTTGTTAAAGGTTCAACTAAGTTCTTTTTTCCCAACGTGTATGAGAGGTCAATAAACTGCCACCAAAAAGCATCAGGTCATGGGGTGATGGCTTTAGAGGGATGGGGTGCAGGGATCCCTGTGTGCATAAGGCTTGAGAACCATCCTCTCATCTTCTTAGGATCACCTACTACTTCCCAGTGACCCATCGCTGCTTACACCAGGGTGCATAATAGTAACTTCAGAGCCTCACTCATCAGGAACAGACATTAGGGCAGGTAGGGATCAGACACATGGACAACTGGATTTTCAGGTTCTCACCTTCAGATAGCTGGAGCTGACTTTCTTAAATTTGTACTGTGTAAAAAAAAACTAACTCTTGAGCATAAAGTCATAGACTTTAGCGCAGACAGAGATATACTAATATTTAAATACCAGAATATTATTATTTAGGTGATTTGGATCTTACCCCTAATGCTAAAGAAACTTTCAAAGGCCACCAAATCAAATGGGCTTGTTGGGTCTCAATCTCCTCTCATGCTGAGGCATTTGGCTACACTGTGCTTTTCTTTACGAGATGTGGTTCTGTTGAATGACTGACTGCATAGATGCAGAATGGCTTCTCAGTACTAGTCAGTACACCCATACAGCAGATATGGAGCCTAAAAGAATGTAATGGGCCAGCCCCATAGACTCCTTTTGAGTTAAATGCAGGATACTTGGTTGTCCTGGGACAAGGGGTATGCATCACGAGGCATAACTGGGGACGCCTGGGGGGGGGCAATGATGGGTCTATGTCCTTCTACCTGGCACCCCAGGGATTGGTAAATGAAATTCTTTGTCGATAAGACTGGAACCATGAGCAGTGGTCAAGAATATGGTGTGATTACAATAGCAGATGATGGAGCATATATTCAGTCAGTAAAGCCTAAATGACATATCATACTTTCACCTACTTTTTTCCCTAGTCCTCCTGCCCTGTGTGATTGATGCTGAATGATATTTTCATCAACAAAAAAGGCCAGGTTCTCGCTCCTCTTCAGCAGATCCGCCACTGGTGACCTGCTTCATGACTCCTGATTCTTTGTCAGTGTGGGGTTTCTTTCCCCAAATCTCCTTTTTCTCTTTGACCTTCCATTCAGTAAACACAAGGACTGCCCAGAGTTCCCATCTGGTCCCGCCTTTCACTCTACACCATCTCCTTTGGCATAAATCCAAATTCATCACATTGCCTTCCAGCTCCCTGACAATCCTGTCATACCGACATACCTTTCTCGTATTTCTTGTCACGTCCCTCCACACAAATTCCTGATGTCGCCACCTGGGACAGCCATTCACTGTTCTCAGAACAGGGCCCACATATTTTCAAATGTTTTCTGTATGGCTTGGTTCGCACTCCAAATGCACTGCCCCAATTCACCAGGACAACCCGCCTTAGACTCCAGGGCCAGTCCCAACCTTGTCATCAGCTTTGTGGAGGTCACACTCAGCCCCACATATTCAAAGTATACGTTTTAACAAGTTTGAAGATGTGTACATCCCCCTGAAACCATCACCATGGTCAAAATATCCCTCATTCCATACATCCCTAGGCCCCTAGAGCCCCCTCTTCCTGCCCCTCCCTGGCTACTCTCTACTCTCACACATCTACTGATCTACTTCCTTTTTTAAGGAAAATTAAGGTAGATTAAGTTGTATTTTCCAGAGTTATGTAAATGCAATCATACAGCATGCATATTTCCCAGTTGGGCTGCTTTTCCCAGGCAAAATTACTTTGACATTCATTCACGTGGCAGTGTGTATCAATAGCTCGTTTAAACTATTGCGCATGAGTCCTGATTTGCTGTCCATTCATCTGGTAATGGACATTTGGGTTGTTCCAGGTTTTGGCTGTTAGAAGTGAAGCCGCCACATGTATTTGCATGTGAGTCTTTATCTGGCTATATGCTTCCATTTCCCGTAAGTAGTACCTAGGAATAGTGTGGCTGGTATATTTTTACATTTAAAAAATGACCAAACTAGGCCGGGCATGGTGGTGCATGCCTGTAAGCGGCAGCCTAGGAAGCCATGACTGGGGCCAAGAATCATGGTTAGAGTCCCGCTGGGGCACGTAGCAAGACCTAATTCCAAACAAGTATAGCTGGGTGTGGTGGCCTGTAATCCCAGCTACCTGGGAAGCTGAGCCTGGGGACTGCTTAAGTCTGTGGAACCCCGGGCAACCCCGGGCAACCTCAGGCTCCTGAGGTTCCACAGGTAAAAATAGTGAGACCTAGTCTCAAAAATAAACAAACAAACAAATAAATATGACCAAACTTCTTCTGAGTACCAAGTGACTATGAATTATTATCCAAAATGAGCAATAAAAATGTCCAAAAATTATACAGTAGTGCTGAATTCCAACATAAGGTGACAGCTGTCTCTTACCATCAAATATGGTTGCTTTAGATTTTTCAAGAAGCCCCTTTACCAGGTTGAGGAAGTTACTTTTATTAGCCTGTTTAGAATATTTATCAGAAATGGATGTTGAGTTTTGTCATACTTTTTTCTGTATATTCTGAGAGATCATGTTTTTTTTTTTTGGTTTGTTTATATGGTCAGTTATATATTGATATTTTTAATGTTAAATCAACATAGCATGCCTGTGGTAAATCTTACTTGGTGCAAAGTATATTATTCATTTTGCATATTGTTAGATTTGATTTTACTTTCTATATTGCCAAAATAGAATACTAAAGTTGGCTTAGATTTTTATACATCTATAGTCCTAGTTTATATTTATCTGTAGTTCTCCTGTTATTTTTGTCTTTTTTTAGTATCAGGGTAAGGCTGGCTTTATAGGATGAGTCTCTCCTTTACAGTTTTCTGGAAGAGTATGCACAGGATTGGCACTATTCCTTAAATGTACAGAATACTGTAGTGAAACTATCTGGATCAAGAATTTTCTTTGTGGGAAAGTTTTAACTACTCATTTAAGTTCTTTAATAGACATAGTGGTATTCTTGCTATTTCTTTTTGGTGAGCTTTGGTCTTTTAAGAAATTTGTCCATTTCATCTAAGTTGTTAAACTTATTGGCATAAAGTGTTCATTGTTATCCGTTTATCTGCACACCTGTGGATTCTCTGTAGCATGGATGTTGCTTCTCACACACAAGAATATTGTTTTTCCTCATCAGTCTGACTAGGTGTGTATCAATTTTAATTTGGTCTCCTTGATATTGCCTTGTTTTCTGTCTTATTTGTGTTCCTGTTTTCTTAGGTGTATTTTCCTAGTTTCTTGAAAAGGTATTGAGGTCACTAATTTGAGACCTTTCCTTTTTGAAGTTAGACAATTCGTGCTATAAACTTCTGCCTAAATACTGCTTTAGCAGCATTACACAAACGTTGATATGCTGTGTTTGTATCTTAATGCTGTTCAAAATACTTTCTATTCTTTTGCATAACCTCCCTGACTTATGAGTGACTTTGGAGTGCTAGTTAGCTCCAGTTCCTTAGGGATTTTTCAGAGATCTTTGTCACTGATTTCTAATTTTATTTCAGTATGGTAGGGATCTGAATCCTATATTAATTGTGCCTTGTGTCATGGTGCACAATATGGTATTATCTTAGCAAATATTCACTTAGAAGGAATATGTACTCTGATGTTACGAGGGAGAATATTCTATAAATGTTAATTAGGTCAGTTTCATTGATACTGTTCAGATCTTCTGTGATCTTAGTGATTTTCTCTTAACGTGTTCTATTGAGAGTAGAGTATTAATTTCTGTCTAGAACTGGGGATTTGTCCATTTTCTGTTGTAGTCCTATCAGTTTTTGCTTTCTGTATTTTGAAACACACTTATTGGGGGCATAAACATTGGAGTTTATTATGTTCTTGTCATGAACTGAACTGTGTTATTTTGTTATTGTTATTTTTTAGACTGGGAATTATCTTTTAAAAAGATTGAAGCAATAAGGGAAAAAGCAGATGTTCACCCATGTGGCTATTCTTTTCCAAGCTTTCACTTGCTTGTGGAGATCTGTATTTCCATCACTTTTATTTTGCCTAAAGGACTTCCTTGAACATTTCTTAAACTGTGATTCTACTGGTAATAATTTCAGGTGTTGTGTATCTAAAATCTTGTCTTCACCACTGTTTTTGAAAGCTGTGACTGACTGATATAAAGTATAGGTTGACACATTTTTCCTTCAGTACTTTTAGATGATACTATACCATTTTCTTGCTTGCATTTTTTCTGACAAGAAATCTGCCTGAACCGTACCTATTCCATTGCATGTAATGTATCTTTTTCCTCTGGTTGCTTTGAAGATTCTATTTTTATCATTAGTTTTGAACAATTTGGTTGTGTGATATCTTGGTATAGTTTTCTTCATGACTTTGGATATGTGTATAACTTCTGGCATCTGTAAGTTTATAAGGTTTCATCAACTCTGGAAAAATTTCAGCCACTACTAGTCACTTTGGTCCTCCCCTTTGGTAGGAGACTTCATTGACACATATAACAGGGTAGTAGTTGTACCATGGTTTACTGATGATCTGTTCCTTTTCCCCCAAATTTTCTTTTCTCTCATATTTCATTTTAGATAATTTCTATTGGTCCATTTTCAAGTCCACTAATCTTTAATTCTGCAGTGTTATACTGTTAGTCCCATCCGGTGTATTTTCAAGACAGAGGGTAGTTTTCACATTGAGAAGTTTGATTTGGATCTGTCTGGCCATCTTCCATGTCTTTGTTAATAATCAAAAAACTAATGTCTTTGTTGACTATGTCTAATATCTACAGTGTTTCTAGGTTGGATTAGATTGATTTTTCTTCTCATAATGGATTCTATTTTCTTGCTTCTCTGCAGGCCTGCTAATAATTGATTGAATGCCAGACATTGTGAATTCCACCTACTTGAGTGCTGGGTAATTTTGCATTCCTATAAATATTCTTGAGCTTTTTCTTAGTTGTGGTTAAGTTACTTGGAAAAGATTTGATCCTTCTGGGTCCTGCTTTTCAGAATTGTCAGAGGAAACCGGAGCAGTGCTCAGTCTAGGGCTAATTATCCCTCAATACTGAAGCAGCCCCTCTGTGTGCAATACTCAGTGCCCCGTGAATTATGAGGTTTTCCAGTCTGGCTGCTGGGAAAAGGGTCTACTCCTCACTCTGAGTGCCAGGCACCACTACCTCTAATCTTTTTTCATTCTTTCATCCTCTGGCACTTTCTCACACACAGGCGCTGATCAGTATTCAGCTGGATACTTAGCTGGGACCCTAGCGGACCTCCAGAGTCCTTAGTCTGTGCAGCCCTCTCCTTTATTACTCTGTCCCACAAAATTTGGCCTTGGTCTCTCCCAAACCCCCAGGCCTCACTGTGGCTCCCCATCTTGTACCATCACTTAAGGCAGTTAACTGGAGCAACTGTAGGGTATACATTATTTGCTTGCTGTCTCTGATGGATCACCACCCTTCAATGTCTGGTATCTAGTGCTTTAATATCATTTCATATATTTTATCTTTTTTTTTGTTTGTATCCGGTAGCAGGTAAATCTCAGTCTTATTATTCCAGTTTGGCTAAAAGAGGAAGTTGGCCAGTTTTTAAAATTAAAGATCTTTAAGATCCAGCACAAATACTACCTCTTTGATGAAGTTCCCCCCTAACTTCTAAGATACACTTAGACCTGTGTGCTTTAAGCCACTTTCTTTATACTTCTACAGATTCACTGAGTTATGCATGTGTTTCCCTTGAGAGGTCACTGCCTTCTTGACAGCAGGGTACCCCAGTGACTAATCAGTGTCTCATATTAAGCTCCAAGAAGTAGTTTCTGGTTTCTAGGTGCTGGCTCACCAACACTGATTTTTGTTTTATTTTTACCATCTCAACCATTTGTAAGTGTAAGTTCAGAAGTATTAAGTGTTATTCACACTGTTGTGAAACGGGTATCTAGAACTTTTTCATCATGCAAATAGAAATAAAAAATCGACAAATGTGGTGCAGACTTTCAATCTTTAAGATAAACCATGAAACAAAAAATTGTGGATTTGCTCAAGGCCTTACAGCTAGCTGGTGGTGGAGCTAGGACCAGAAGCCACACTGTCTGTTTCTTGTCAAATACTCATTTCTACTAGCTCTGTTAATTCAATGCATATGCTAAATAGAGAAGGCCAAGAATTGCCATGCATCAAAGCAGCCTCAGATGTGGAAAGTCAGAAGTTACTAATTCTGAATGGCATAATGTAACTAGGCTGTGTGTGTGTATTTTTTTTTTTTATTTGCCTTGGTTAGCTAGCAATATAATATCCTTTAACAAATTGTTCCCTGATTTTTTTTCCTGACAAAGGTCAGTACTAATACAGCTAGTACTGTAAGGTTAGTTTACTTTCATACCTGAGATTTCTTTTCCATATATTATCAGTCAGATTCTTTCTACTGTCTAAGATATCTCTAGACCTAGTAAACCTTTACCCTAATCAATCTATGTCTTTACTTCATTTAGCAATGATTCTGTCTTACCAAGGATGGTTGTATAAGTCAAGCTGATTTTTTTTCAAATATGAAGTTTTTTTTGTAATTTATCTGTGACTACTTTGTTTTTGGAAACTATTCTAAAATAACCTCATAAAATAACCTAAATCTAAAATCTCTAAGTGTTAGCTTCTGATTATAAAATTAATGGCATTATCAAAAATCTGGCATTCCATAATTTTGGAGGCATGTTAAAAAGAAAACTCCAAGTAAGAAATATCAAATATAAACATTATTTTTAAAAACACCATGAATGTCAGGCCAGCTATTTCTTTTGGTCTCAAATATGAAAAGACAGGAGGCTTAGGATGATTTTTCTGTGTGTTGAAGAACTACAGGAAGTAACTGCGGTTACCTTTTTAAGAAAGGTCAGAAGATGGGCTTTGAATTCAAGAAGAAATCCTTCCCCCTCACACAGAGAAGCCTGGAGCCTGCAGTGGGTCTGGCCAGGAACATCTGCAATGGGGAAGTAACTGAGCCAAGCATAAAACTTTGGTTTCTGAGGCTCCTTCAATGTTCTAAACTTCAGAAAATGGGATGCCCTCTTGCCGCTGAGAATGCAAAGAAGAAAACAGTTTCCAGTTTATGTGAAAGAATGGTCTCTCTCTTCTAGTGATAAGTTTCTTACCTGACACCAGCGCTGCATGTGACTTGAGTCGCACAGCCTAGTCTTGGGGACAGAAGTACCAAGAGGCTTTTTCCCTAGCACATGTGTGCAGAGGACATTCTGGAACCCAAGGCAGAACTTTTTTCATTTTTAGGTTTCTTCTTATTATTCTGGTCCGTCAAGGTAATTTGAATCCCCATTCTGTCATCGGAAATACAAGTTATCCTCCTTGGGTTTATATCATTTGCAAATTTGGTATGTCTTTATTCAAGTCACTGTTCAAAGGAAATTATTTAAAGGTTTGTTCTAATCAGTTTCTTCACCCTGACCTTATGCTGCTCTTTTTTCTCCACTGAGCACTTAAACAATTACGATAATTTTACAATTTTGCTGAAAATTTATGTCGGGTTAATTGGAATTACATTTGGATCTTTGTTCACATTTGAAAAACTAAAAAGACCTTTATCTGTCCTAGGTGTCTGGCATCATTTCCATTCTCTGTGGCTGCTCAATGTGTCCTGTGGTGTTTCCCAGTGGGAGTCACTGAGAAAGTATACAGTTGTCCCTTTTCCAGTTGGGATTTGTATGCAGTGCTTATTTCCTGAAGGGTAGAGTGACGACACCCTCTCTTACATTATACCGCATTATCTGAACAATGAGGAGGTTTCACTTACTCAATCAAGCACTGTTCTGGCCTTATTTTTCCCAAGACCCAGCTTATTGATGACTTGAATTTTAACAATATTTTTACAGGCAACTGTTTCTGGTTCTACCATCCTTCTGTCTTTTTTCCTGGTTCCCTTAAATCTGAACTTAGATTACTATGAGGTTTAGCTATTTTGATTTCTCTAACTTCTTCCCCTATTATATAAAACTGTAGATGCTTCATGGATAAGGGGGATGTTCCTTTTCTTGAGCATATTTTATTTTAGAGGGTTTAGTCATGGATTACCACTTGACATTTTCTGTACTTTTTGGAATCTGCTTTCTAAAGTCTAGGTTTTGGCTATCTTTAGGCTTGCCTTAGTTGTCATTATTGCATCTAAAAGGACAATAATTTTTTTTAACAGATTCAGTTATCTGCCATTCTCATTTCAACTGCATATTTGATTTTTTAATTTTACCCATGAGGAAAAGCGAAAATGTTGGGAAGAATAATTTAAGAGAGGAAGGAATGTGAGCAAAATAAAAATGGGATCTGCTTGACAAAGTTGACAATAATACAGCAATTAAAATTTCAGAGTCTTCAATTTTGATGCCCAGAGACAAGGAAAGAACAACTTACAAGTGGTAGATTTTGAAGCACTGTAAAAGCACAGTTTCAATATCAGTGAGTTAAAATGGATAGAACACAAGCTTACCACATCGATTTGTACAGGAACATCTCTAAAAACCTCAAAGAAGTTAGTTCCCGAATATTTATAACACCAAGATCCTTGAATCTGTGAGAGATGAGTAATGCTCAATTGTAACAATTACAAGTTTTACCAAGATCCAACAACATTTGCTCTTTTATTTATTAGTAGGCACCAGTGTATCCGAACGGTTGATTTTTGTAGGTTTTTCACTTTAATTTGTTTCAAATTATGGAATGCCAGATTTTCTCTAATGTCATTACTTTTGCAATCAGAAAAGCCACTAAAGAGATTTTAGATTATGAGATTATACGAGGACTCTGTTGGATGCAAGGAAAAGAAATCCAGTTCCTATTAGCTTTAGGGAAACTTGTTATAAACTGGGACAATTCACTGATTAAAAGTAATTTGCCAAGTGGTGGATTCACTAAAGAACCAATCTGTTGAATGACCAGCATGCCAAATTTACAAACTAAACTTTTTTTTAAAAATCCAATTTTTATTGAAGGATTAGCAGGACATACAAAGGCTGAAAAAGGGCTCCTGGGTCTTCAGAGTCTCCTTCACACTGCAACCTGTTCTGGCCCCTTGGTTTCCCTCTCCTGTTCTTCTGCATCTGTGGGCTGGCAGCCCAGCTGCACAGGCACCTGCTCTCCTCCCTTCCCCTGTTCTCCTCTGTTGTCCCAGCTACTTCCAACAAGGGCAGGGGAGCTAGAAACTGACTATTCCTTAATTGATCAGTTTTTATCACAATAGTGTTAAGAACTCCTCAAAAGCTAGTGACTTCCATATCAACTAAATGAACTGTAAACTTTACGGAGTCAAGTATGTTTTGGGTAAACCGGCAAATCTGATAAAGAATACTAGATATCAAGTGGAAAATGACTGAAAGAGGATTTAAAAATAAATTAAAGTCCGTGGATTGGACAGTTGCTTTGTATTTTAAGAGTTGCTTTGGAGAGCGAGTAGTTCTAGTTTCTAAGAGCAGCGGGGCCTGAATGCCCTGAAATGCAGGCCGCCTGCGTATTCCACTCAAACCCTAATGTCTGGCACTGCACTTGGGAGGGTGCTATGCCATGAGTCCCTGCAGAGACAATCCTTTTATAAAAGATGTAAGTGTTTGCTAGTTCTGTGGTCAGGGAAGGACATCTTATTAGATGCTTCCAATCTAAATAAAATTCCAAAACATCAAGTCAAGTGCCATTCACTTTTCTACTAAATTTGTAACAAAGGCAAGCCAACTCAAGAACCTTAGTTTTCTTCAATATGAACATGCCTTAAAATACCTTAAAATTTTTTTAAGAATGCTAATTCTCAAGACCAGTTTCTGATAACAAATGTTTACAAATTTGGTGAATTGGCCATTTGGCAAACTAACTTTGGGTGAACTGATTCTGGAGTCCATTAAAAAAAAAGTGTTGCAAGAATACATAATATAAAATTTCTCCTCCCAATAATTTCCAAGTGTATAGTACACTATCAACCACATGAACACTGGTGAACTGATGCCTGACAATCAGCCTGCTTTGGATTGCACAAGAACTTAGCTTCACACAAAGTCATACTCACTGAGGCTGGTGGCGTGCTTATGTAGACTTGGGTGTCTCAGTTCTCCTTTACCCTAAGTCTCTGCTCCTCTGTGGGGCTCCTTCACTGTTCTTTCTGAGACCAACTTGTTCTGCCTTTGGAGAAGTGGTGACCCACAGCTCCCAAGTGTTTGGGCAGAGAATGAATGACCTTTGAATGTCTGCATCAGCTTGATCATGTGGAGGAAGGCACGTGGTTGCTGGGAGTCTGAGGCTGCACCTGTGCCTCCCAGGGAGGTGGGCTGTGGCAGGAGGTGTTCTGCTGGTGGGAACCTTGGGAGCAGCAGGACAGGGCACCAACAAAAGGGCTGCTGCGCAAGCGTGAAGTTCCCATATCCAACCTCTTCCTCCCCCATTTAATATCACTATATTCACTCTACCCTTTGGGGTTTTCTAAGAATGACTGTTGAGTGGGGTGAAGGGTCTTTAACCTCACTTATTACTGTCCCTGAAGGTGAAAATCTAGGACCTTCTCAGTTTAGGGATTTTTATTGCTGTAAATGATATATTTTGGGTAGCCAAAATAAACACAAGGGAAGTTACAAAGGTTAAATAATTAACCTTACAGTTCTTACCCCTTTGATCTTTTTGATTTTTGAATTCACTACTAAGGGCTGTACCTGCCTTTCTTTTTATCAATCGATTGCTTATATATATATATATATATATTTTTTTTTTAACCTCGTTGCATATCCCTAAGTTCTCCCACTACCATATCACCTGTGCGTGCCTGCCTTTCTAACCTCTGCCTTGCTAGCTCTTTCTCAATTCAATTCATTCTTTTTTTTGTGTTCAGGAGCCACAGACATCAGCGAGAGTCCTTAAGTTCTCATTTTCTTCAACTGGACCATTATTTTCTGAGCATCTTCAGAGGAACACAGGTATGTCCCTGATACCCATATCCTCAGTCTATGTCTTATTGGGCTCTCCTGGGCCCTGAAGGTAGGTAGAGTCAGCTCCCCCTGTTTTACCCGATGTGGGCCTTCCACAACACGGGGTAGGCAGGCACATAGGCCATGTTCCTCCTGAGGCTGCAAGATGAGGTAAAGGACCCAGGGGTCCATCTGTGTGGTTCCACTACTCATAGCTGGACCTGCAGGGGGAGCTCAGAATGCATGCTGGATGGTTGTATGAACTAGAACACTTTATTTCAGATAAAACGTTTTATATTTTATAAGTGGACTGCGCTTATATAACATTGTGATTCCTATACAGCTTATGTGACTTGAAATAAACACATTAAGAAAGCTTTTAAAAATCCCATTAAGTTAAAGAGCTGTATCTGATATTCAATTTAGAAAAACTGACAGCACAAACCAGGCTATTCATGATCATTTGGTGAATCTGAGAATACCTCACAAGAAGGTCTCTGTTTTAGCATACATTGTAATGTTAAGTGCTATGGATCTCAAAAAGTAGTAATCTGATTAGCTTGTAAAACTTAAGTTTTAAAATGGAGATAATGTGACATCACTGTGTGTGTTAGTACCGGCTCACATCTCTTCAAATGTACATTGTCACACGCACTCACCACCACACTGCCAGTAACTTTCCGCCAGGGCCCAATGGGCTCCTCTCTCCCCTCTGGAACCTCAGTTCTGCAGTTAGAATCTAAGTGTCTCTGGTTTTGATGTATCTATTCCTTTCCTTTTTTAAAGACACTGCACATATGAATGAAATCATTCTATTTGATAGATATTTGACTTTTTGCTGATTAATTCTGCTTAGCACAATCCCCTCCAGTTCTATCCATGTTGTCACAAATGGTAAAATTTCATCTTTTCAAAAAAATAGCTGAGTAGTATTCCATTGTGTCTATAGCACCTCTAATTATTCTAAATGTAAGCTGTCTCCCTGCAGAGATGCTGAGAAGATGATCAGTTTCCAGGACTCTGGATTTAGCCTCTCAACATGAAAGGCAATGATGGCCATGTCACAGAGCAAATAAGTATCTTTGATCTCTACAGAAACCCCCAGACTATCTCTGTCAGGCGAGCAGGAAACGTGGGAGGACTGCATGCTCTGTGTGTCCTCCCAGGGAGCTCTGTCCCTTGGCAGACACTTCTCGAGACAGACGGCAAAGTGCAGGGCAAGAGAAATGGCAAGTCAGTAGATGGCTCGGTTTCTAGCAGCTGTTCCATCTGGATGCTTTCTGATCAGGTCTGGCTTAGTCACACTGAAAGGCTTGCAGGATTTCTCTGTGTTCTTTTGTGTACAGTACATGGTTCAAGGATGTATAAGTGGGTTATGTTCCTTATGTGGAAACCTGCTATTTTCAGGTGGAGTTTCCTCTCTGGAAATGGGCAGGCACGTTCTAGCTATAAGCTTCTTAGGGTAATTAAACATCATTGAAACATCACTGCATCACTGCTTAGACTAAGGAATGGCCCTTTGTGGGACAGGTGAGGTGGCAGGCAGAATCCCGGCCCTGTGTGATTTATCTGCCAAGACACCTCTAATTTCTAAGCTTCTTTATCTTCTTCTTTGAAGCTTAGCCCCCTCCTCATCTCTACCTGCCTTCACTGAGGCAGGAGGAAAAGCTTATTTTGTACCTTACTCAGTAAAATAACCTAGTGGTTTGATTTTTTTTCAAGAAGTTCCTCTGATTACAATAGCTTTAGCAAAATGGTCACATGAAAGCATCATGTGCTCATCCTGATCATTGTCTGTCAGTTCATGAAATCAGTAGGAATCACCTGGGTAGCTAAGCAAAGGGGAGGCTGCCAGAGAAGGCTTGGGGTGGGACTCAGAAATCCGCTTTTTGAACAAGCCCCTCCAGGCAATTGCAGTACAGCTGCAGCCCACACTGTAGGAACTCTGGGGCAGAAAAGTGCATTGATTTTTTTTTTCATGGTCACATGCTATTTCATTGTACAAAAAAGCATCATCCATTTACCCATACTTATTTGGATGCATTGCTACAGGGTTTCTGTGTCTTACAGGTAATAGCAGTGCCATATGTCTTCCACAGCATCACTTTCTGGTGCTTTTGGAAAATGCTGGTCTCAAACACTGGACTTTCAAACACTCCCACCAGCAGTGCCTTGCCCTCTTTCAGAAAACGTTCTTCTTCGGTCTTGCTGCAGCCCTCCCTGTTCTGAGGGACCCACTTCTCTAGCCATGCAGTGACAGTCTCATTATTCTGGCCACAGTTGGTGGGGCAGAGGGGACACTGCTCCAGGACTGTTGGACAGTAGCCCAGAGAACAAGCTCTTAATACCTCACTGGTAGCAAAGCTGGAAGAGGAAATATCAAGAGTTATTTACAGACATTTCCAGTCCAGTGGGAAGGCCACTGCGGGAGAGTGAAGTTGGAAAGCAAAGAGAAGCAGAGATAAGAGATGAGGATCACGACAGATTTGGCTCCCTGAGCATAGCTGTTTCTCCTCAGGGATCCCAAGCAGGTACTTTCTGAGGCTGCTGGGTCTGGTAAACACACATGGCAACCTGGCTGGATATATAATTCTTGGGCCCTAGCCTTCCCCCTCAAAAGACTAAAGATGCTGTGACATGGGATCCTGGCTTTTACTAGTACAGAACAGAGACTGAGGCCATCCTCATTTTGTCCTTTGTAAGGGAATCACCCACCCCCTTGGTCGGTGTGTGTACAGATATCAACTTTTTGTCATGGTTCTCCTCTGCATGCTGATAGACCTTCTGTCTTCTTTCTGCCCAATTCTACTTTATGCAATATCAGTGGTTATTTTCACATATTAATGCTGATTTAAAGTAAATGAACTAAAGAATTTAAGTCAACATGAATGTTTCCTTCAAAGGATTTTGTTTCCCTGGTAGTACCCTCTTCATCTTAGTCTGTGATCTGTTTATCTGTATCTATGCTTCCTTGAATTTTATTCTGAATATGAGCAGTTTCGATAATGTGAAATTGTTACAGTTCTTTATAAAATGTGCCTTCCTTTATTAAGTTTGCAAATCTGCTTCTTTCTCACTGTTGCCATCTTCATAGGCCTCATAATTAGAGACATTGACATAGTCCTGTGTATAGAAGGGACATCACACAGGTTCTTCTGGGCTCCTTATGGTCACCTGTTTGTAGTTAGAATTCTCTTCTCGGCTTTTAAGTTGGAGAGCTGGTTTATGTGTACAGCTTATAGTTGTGGTTTTTGAAGCCTTTTACTTATTATGAAGCTGCTGATCTGAGCAGGAATCCCTGCATCTTTGCCAGCTTACTGACAAGGAGAGTCTGAAATTATGTCTAGTTCTTTAGTTGCTAAAAACAACCCTAAGTAGAAAGCTGCAGACCCCAGCATACAATGCCCCATGGCTCCTCTAGCCTGTAGCACTGTTAGTCGCTGATTTAATATCCTGAAATGCCTACTCACTCCGTTTCCTGGGTCTCACATGCTTAGAGTTGTAATCTTGGAATTAGTACAAGAAAAAAGAGGTATCTGTAAATCTCCCATTTAAATCTTCCTTCTATATGAAAGGAGTTACCAAGACATGGTAACTCCACTAGTTACCATGTCCTGGTGGGTGAGACATACAAGTCAGTGGGGAAGGGCTGAAAGTATCTGGTGGCCAGGAGCCACCAGCCAGACCCCCGTCATCAGCCAGGAGCCTTCCAAGGACCAGAAATGGCAGCCCCTGCTCACATGGCTTGTATTTTAGTTGTAATATGTACTGCAAACAAAGGAGATGCCACGGGCAGACAGAGGGCAGGGGTGGGGGCCCATGTGTTTTCAGATGGTCAGCAAAGGCCAGAGGTGGCTGTGGGTGCAGAGGTGCAGGGGACCCCCTCAGTGGGTGTCAGGTTGAGTCACATTTCTGGTTTCAGTACTATGGAAGGTGGCATATCACTGTTTTTCTTACTGGAGTAACATTTCTTTGAAACATCATGAAAGTCTCAGGTGTCTGTATAGAGAATCAATATGTATAGATGCTATAGCTGTGTTTCCATGTACACCTCTGCTGAAAAGCAGAGAAGGGTGACTCGGGGATTCACTTTTCTTCTTTTTTTTCTTTTTGAGACTAGGTCCCACTATTTTTGCCCATGGAACTGCAGGCTCACATTGCCCGGGGTACCACGGACTCAAGCAATCCCCAGCCTCAGCTTCCCAGATAGCTGGGATTACAGGCATGCACCACCATGCCTAGCTATTTTTCTGAAACTAGGTCTCACCACATTGCTCCGAGTGGGACTTGACCTGTGATCCCTGGTCCTAGCTGCGGCTTCCTAGGCTGGCCCTTACAGGTAAACACCACCATTTTTCTGCCACTGTAGATCAGATGTCTTAATAGTGGTAATTTTAAATGACCCAAATATTCCATTAAGGAGGTGGACCATGATTAATAGGAAAAGTGGTTTGTGAGCAGAGATCAAGGGTCATAGAGTACATTTTCGGGACAGGGCAAAGAAGCTGCAAGCAGGCGGTGAGACATGCTGGAGCTAAAGGGCCAGAGCAGAGGCCTCTGAGGGGTAGACTCACATCCCAGCTTCTTCCATGCTGGTGGGGGCCTCACCGCCGTGCCCCTATGCTCCCTAGCCGCAGCAACCTGCTTATCAGCCTGCGACTACTTGTGGTTTGAAGTGTGAGTTAAAAAGAACATAAGTGAATGACAATAGAGAAGCAGGTCAAATGTTCAGTTAAATTCAGTATGGTTGAGCTTTGAATCAAGTAGATATTAAAGATACTGCTTATGAAAAACAAGAAGCAGATGGCATTGACTTCTGGCTTTCCCCCACAGAAATAGAACAGGAAAAATAAGAAATTTCTATGCCTGAGTTTGGGGTTATACTGAGATTTCCAGTATCTAGACAGGCAAATGCCTGGACAGCTGCTTAAGGCAGATGGGTCCTCTGACAGTTTAATATTGCAGAGTTTCTGGTGACTCCGTAGTTAGGGCAGCCAAAGTGAGACCATCTGTTTACTAGTGGGCAGAAAAGCTCGCTACCAGCAGGTAGTTGCTCTTTAGAATGAGATGCAGACCAAAAGTCAAGTTAGCCATTTTCCAACCTCTACCAAGCACAGTGACTTGCGGAGTCCCCGGCACATCCACAGGAAAGGAAACCTCACCTTCGATGCGTGTGACACCCGCTAAGGGACCAGACAGAACAACGCTATTCTCCAAGAGGTTTTCTATGGACTTACTTCAAGGCATTCAAATGCTGTGAGTCAGCTCATTCCCTTAGAAAGAGCTTTTGTTCTTTTCTAAACAGGAAAGGAACATAACGGTGAATTCAGAGCCATCTATAACATGCCCCCCAACAAGCTGCCTTTGTTGATGGCAATTAAAAAAATGTTAAGTAACACATATTTGTTGCAAAAGGTTTAGAGTGAAAAAGAAATCTCTTTCCTTTTTCTCCCTGTATACCATTCTCTCCTCTCCTGAGACAAAAACATTTTTATCCATTGCATATCTTTCAAGATGTAGCCAACGGAAGACACAATCCTGTGTGTATGTTAAAAATATATACACGTAGCTCTTCACAACTTTCTTTACTGGCTGTATTTAAAATAAACAGAAGCATTTCAGGAGTACTGTGGTAAAGAAACCTGTTTAACTTCATTCATGTATCCTAAATGCATCTGCCTTTGGGTTCCCTCCCTTTTTCCTTTGTGTGCAATTCCTGATCTGTGGAATAGTGCCAAGATTTGCTGGTATGGCTGTATCGGGTGTTTCCTGGTGAAGTCTGCTCTGATTGGCCTGTGCCTGAGACACGCTGGAGATTAAATAGTCTAGACGGAATATAATGTCTTTGAGTCTCCCCATGTTTTAGAAAACCATGAAGTGTAGGAGTGGGTACTTGAGGCAGAAATAATGGGTCCACCTTGAATAAAGACTGCAGGAGGTAAGAGAAAGAGGGGAACTGACACTGCATTGGATTCAGTTTCAGGATTAGTGCAGAAGGAAATGCCAGGAGAGGACTGGCAGCTGCTCATGGGTGAAGATGGCCATGAGAAATCTGACAGAGGGGAAAAGTGATGGACTCCTTTTTTGCTTTGACCCACGAAATATTTAGAATATCAGTGCATTTTTCACCTAGAGATTTGATTTACACGTTTGGAAAGTAATTCCCACACCTCCAGTTAACTTTTGGATGCCTGTCATTGTCTGTCTGTTAAAAATGCCTGTGTCTATGAATTCTAACACTTACCAGTTTTGGGTTGCTTTTGTATGCCTGGGTCAAACATTGTGGATTTTTTCTTGTTGGGGGAGACATTTTGCTGTTATAAATATTCACGAGCTTTATTCTAGAGCATAGTTAAATTACTCGCAAGGCCGGGCCAGGCACGGTGGCACATGCCTTTAATCGCAGCCTATGGAGTAAGGCTGAGGCTCCGGGAATCACTTGAGTCTGTGGGTTCAAGATCCACCCAGGGCAACATAGCGAGACCTAGTCTCAAAAAATAGCTGGATGTGGTGGCACGTGCCTGTAATCCCAGCTACTTGGGAAGCTGAGGCTGTGGATTGCTTGAGTCCATGGTACCCCAGCAACGTTAGCCTGCGATTCCCTGGACAACAAAGTGAGACCTACTCTCAAAAAAAAAAAAAAAATTACTCGCAGGGCAGTTGATCCCTTTGGGTCCTGCTTTCAAGATTTATTAGGCAGCACACTTATGCCCTAGGATGGAGGCCAAGCCCTTCTGAATGCTCCACCCAGAGACCTGCTTGTTAGGAATAGACAGGGTTCCGCCCTGTGAGTGCTGGGCTCCTCCCCTCCGGGCTTTCCCAGATCTTGGGGAGAGTTTTTTTCCCCTTCCTTGTCACTGACCATTTTTCTGCTGAATACGTGAAGGGATCCTCACAGATCTTTGGTGTCATCTATGCACATCTATGTCCCACCTTTTCTCCCTCAGACCCTTGTCCTGAGCCCAGGCTATCTACGGTGCTCTCCCTGGACTCCCCTGCATGCACCTCAGCCCGGAAGTTTTCCCAAGGCAGTAAGAGGAAGTCATCAGTCAACACTGTCACTGGGGGCCTTAGAAATTGTGGTGTTAAGCAAAACGACCCTGAGCAGCATGACCTGTGCAATCAAAAGTCTGAGTATCAGTTCAGCTCCCCTGCCCTTCACTAATACCCTGAGGTTGACTGCAGCCTTGCTGATAACAGGAGTTGACACATATTGTCTATGTTATATCACGTAAGTCCCACAGTAGAGCGTAAAGAAAACCACAAAAGAGACAGAATTTATTTAAAGTAGTGTACTGACAGAGGATGTCCTCTATATGCAAATCTATGGACCCCAGGATCTATAATGATCAAACCCAAGGTGTTCAAGGGTAAGACTGTATAACGAAACCACTCTTACCTTAGATAATTAATATAAACGAGAGTTAAATTCCCAAGACGTACTGGGCACAAACATCAACCTTCTGAAATAAAGACCCCAAACTATTCTAATATTAGTTTTATATGCACTGACCCATTCATTTTCCAACCTGCTTATTCCAGTTCAGGAGTCTAGATGGTCAAAGCTTCTCTAGGCAGCTCAAGGTGCAAGGTGGACAGCCCCCCCCCCTTGGAAACCAGGGTCCCTGGAGAAAACTCACATAGACATGGAGAGAAAACGCAATTCCACAGACAGCAGCCTGGCCAAGAATCAGTTTCTCTCCCATCAACAGTGAATGCCACAGAAAGGACAGCATTTGTGGACTGCCTGCAGGTGGGGTACACACAGGACCACTTGAAGCCTTGCACTGCCTGAAGCCAGGGTCCTGAAAAGTATCTGTTTCATATAGCCTGTCTTTGTGTTATTGTTTCAGACAGGAGGTAAGTCTAGTCCCACTCTTTTGTCTTTTCTCTATGTAAAGTCTATAGCCATATTTTTCTTTGTGTTCATCTACCTTTCCATATTTTCATACTGCGTATGCATAGCCCTTTTGCTGTTTTATTATTTGCCACTGCTGCAAGGGTCACCCTTGCAGAGGTGACCTCACTGTCTGCTGCTAGAGACCATGTCTTCTCTTAACAAAACCCAGTTTACCTTAGCTCCCCTCCAGACACCTGGATCGGCCAGACTGAGAAGGTGCTCTGGGTGGGAACTGCAACCACTGCAGTTAGACTGATGTTGGCTGGCAGCTGCCGGTTTGCTTGTTCCCATTAATGAGTATTAAACAGATTAATAAACCTTTCCAGTGGATGCCATCCTTGTAGGCTTAGGGCACAGCCTCGTGGGCATGATACATTATTCTTAATACTCTTGGAGCCTAATTTTGGGTTTTCAGTTCGAAATAAAAATATCTCTGTACTAGTTTATTTTCCCTCATGCTATCTTCATTTGTTTTTGGTATAGTGTTGTGTTAGCTAAATAATTCCCCCCCTCCCACCCACCCAGAATTTTTACTTCCCCATTCTCTGTGAAACTTGGCTGGAATTTTTCTCCTTGACTTTAAGTCTTAACCCTCAGCATGTTTTAGTATGTTATGCTGTTTTGAACACTTTCCTCCCAGTTTCTAACCAGAGATTTTCTCATAATGTACTTGAGGGAAATTACCTAAAAGATAAAAAATTAATCTAGAGTTAAATCATTCTCACAATTAACTAAGATTATGTGTCACATCATTATGGCCCTAGAGGAGAACCTCACTATCTCAAGGCCACCCTGGAGTGGCTGATCCCACTCAAAGCAAATAATAAGCCAGAAATAAAACAGAATCATGTGAGATAAAGCAATGTATGATTTTCAGTCATAGCAGTGTTATACTTGTCAGTCACACACACACACACACACACACACACAATCAAGTTAAGCTTTCCTCAAGCATTCAAAGGCAAGTTGATGATTATATGTCAGCATACCAAGTCTGAATTTTCTGGGGGTAGTGAGGAGGAATTTTCTCTTAATCATTGGATAACAAAATGAAGAATAAATTTTTAAAAATCAAACACCTTGACAGCCTTCTCTCCCTTGTAAATTTCAAAGGCATTTAAAATTCTTACATATGTGAAAATAAGAAGACTGCAACTAGAAACATCTTAGAATGCATATGCTAGAACTCATTAATGGCTTTCTTTTCCTAAGACCAGGCTGACATATTTCCATCACTGTAAAGGCATTTAACAGGTGTTGAAAATTTGTCAAACAGGGACCCAGATTGAGACAAAAATACTTTAATTTTCCAGAAAAATTCACCATTCACTCACATTGGCATTCAAATTAAGGATAAATTAAATTTTCTTTACTTTGATGTAACTACTAGGAGGAAAATAAAGCTGATTTTTGAGTTACATGCTATTATAGAGATCCTTTATCATGCCTTTCTCTCCCATTTGAAACTCTTCAGTATTTCTCTGCTTTATAATTATTTGGCAGATGGAAATTTCTCTTTTTTTTCTTTTATAATTTTAATTTTATTCATACTTTAGATTTTACAGTATAGGCAAATGGTAATTAGAGAGCTTCCCCCCGAACCCCCATTTGACGACCCCTCTGTTCACTCTGGCCCCTCTCCTTGTTGTTTTTTTTTTTTTGTTTTGTTTTCTTTTTTTTAAAATTTAATTTAATGTTTTAATATTTGCATATATATGTGTATTTATATTACATTATTGCACTATTGTGTACCCCGGGGCTTTCCCACTTCACTAACACCTGTTAACCATCCTGATCTTTTGTGCTCTTCACCTCCCCCACTTTCTTCTCCCTCCCCCTCTCTCACTCCATTGTTCAGTCCCATTGGTTGCTTTCTTCTTGTTTGTTTTTCCCTATGTCCATTATATGTGAGACCATCCTGTATTTCTCTTTTTCTTTTTGACTTATTTCTGCTAATATGAGTCTTTCTAGTTCCATCCATGTTGAGATGGAAATTTTTCAATGGTCAGTATCTTTACTTCTTAGAAGTTCTTTAGATATGTATTTGTTTTCTACCAGATGACTATTAAACATCAAAAGATGTATTTTGATCTACAACACAAGATTTAATAATGTAAATGGTCTGTGTAGTCCACCTCGAAAATTCTACTCCAAATATTTATCATCAAAAATGATGTATGGACACCTGATTCCAAATATGGCTTTGTTTAGAGAAAGCGAAATCATTTTCATCTAAACAAAAATATCTAAACACAATAAAGAAATACTGAAAGGGAACTAGATACTCAGCTCACTTCTCAGTCATTGGGTTTTGATGAGTGCGTTCCCAGCATGGGTGGTGAGGAGGCAGAGACCATAGGGTACAAGGGGAAGAGCAACCCCACCTTCCCCTAATGTGCCATGATTGCCGAAGGAAGGAAGCTCCATCTCTGAAATAACGCCCATAAACAACCATACAAAACCACTCCCTTGCTTATTATCATGAATTCACTGGACCCCATTACTTTCAAGATCTGCTCCCTATTTAGATTCCTCACATTACTGTTCCCTAGAAATGCATCAGGCATGGCACACTCTATATGAGGTTCTCAGAATATGCCATGTTCCATTACCTCTCCATGTTTCTGTTTCTCTCAGGATATCCTTTAGTTCATGTAGATAAAGACCAAGACCTAAATGTCACCCTAAATGGGCCTTCTAATTTGCTTACATTTGCAGTAGATGCACTAACTAGTTGCATTTGGGATAAATGAGAAGTTGTGATAAAGTTTATTTCCATCTAAGGATTTAATTATACTTGGCTTGGCAGTGAGGAAAATCTCTCATTACTGACTTAAGGTGGAGGCTGGAAAAGAAGAGACTCATTGCTAATCTTAAAACTAAGCCTGGATGCTAATTTTGCCTTCCGTGAAACAACAGATGACTCGAGTTATCCTTATGAAGGAAAACAACACACTAAAATTGGCATTAAACAATTTCAGTGAGAAATGTGATGAAAGATTTAACTTAGCTGCTAAAAATCAAACTTTACCTTTTGAAATGATTCACCAGGACTCCAACAAGTTCTCCAATTCGACTCTCATGGGTTGGCTGTTTGCTGAAGAGGCAGACAATGAGGTCCTTGTTGTCTTTTGTGTGGAACACTACAAGTTGGTCCTTTCCGTTGGAGACGCTCAGACCAGTCAACTGTGGAGAGACACGCAGATGGCATATTAGGGATGGTTCTCAGAAGAATTTAAAAATACATTTTGTCATGTTTCATCTCAGTAACCCTGATGACTTTATTAAGTTTCATGGAACAAGCAGATTAAAGGAAATAGGGAACAAGAATTAACAAGAGCAGAAAAACAGAAAAAAAAAATCAATGAAATAATGAGATCGTTTGTTTAAAAAATTTTGTAAGATAGCTAAACATCTAGTTTGAAAGAATAAAATAATTACTACTATCAGGAGTGAAGGAGGGACTATCACTATAGACCATACAGATATTAAAAGGATAATGGAATATTTTCAACTATAAATTCAACAGGTTAGACAAAACAAAAACAATGCTATGAGAAATATAAACTGAACTTGGTTAAGAAGTAGTTATACCAACTCCATATCTCCTCTAGAAAACCAAAGGGAACACCTCATAACTCATTTGATGAGGCCAGGATTACCCTGATACCAAAACCAGACACAGGCAGTATAAGAAAGCTACAATCCTATGCCCTTCATGCACACACATTTAAGAGTAGCCAACAAATTGTCAGCAAATTGAATAAAAAATGTATAAATACACCATGATCAAGTGCAGTTCAGTATCCATAAATATATCAATGTGATCCATCTTAGCAACAGAAAAACAAGCTACCTGACTATGTCAATTGATAGAGGAAAAGTTCCCCACAAAGTTCAGCATCTATTCATGATAAAACTTTTAGTCAATCAAGATTAGAAGTCAACATGATAAATGACATCTATAAAAATATCACAGCCAACATCATATTTAATGGTTAAAGACAATGTTTTCCCCAAAGAGTGGGAGCAGGCCGGGCACGGTGGCTCGTGTCTGTAAGCTTCAGCCTATGAAGCGGCCAGGACTAGGGATTGTGGTTCGAGTCCTGCCTGGGTCCCGTAGTGAGACCTAGTTCCAAAAAAGTAGCTGGGCGTAGTGGTGCGTGCCTGTAATCCCAGCTACCTGGGAAGCTGAGGCTGGGGATTGCTTGAGTCTGTGGTACCCCAGGCAATGTGAGCCTGCGGTTCCATGGGCAGAAATAGTGAGACCTAGTCTCAAAAAAAAAAAAAAAAAAAAAAAAAAGTGGGAGCAATACAAGATCTTCCACTGCCGTGGCTGCTGAGCAGCATCATACTGGATGCCCTGGCTCATAAGGTATTTTCACAGAAATTGAAAGGCATACAGATCAGAAGGGAAAACCAGTATCTCTATTTTCAGATTACATGCTCACCTACGTAGTGAAAGTCCCAAGGAATTTACAAAGTAGTTATCAGAACTAGGAAGTGGGTTTAGCAAATCACTAGATGAATGGAAACTTTCAAAAACACTAAAAACAAAAAGATACAAACCTAACAAAATGTACGTAAGACCTGTTTCCTGTTAACTAAAATGATGACAAGAAAATTAAAATGTTGATGAAAGGAATGAGAAAGAAATCTACACAAATGGAAAGAAATGATGTATTTAGGTGTTAGAAAATAATATTAAGATAATTTTCACCACATTGATCTACAGACTTAATGCAATTGTAATTAAAATCCCAGCAGGGTTTTTATGTAGAGATCAACAAGCTGATTCTAAAATGTGTATAGAGAAAAAAAGTATATAGGAAGGCAGAGGAACTAAACAGTCAAAATGATGTTCTAAAGAATAAAGTTGGAAGACTTCTCAGTAACTGATTTAATACTTACTATACAAGCTACAGTAATGAAAACAAGGTAACTGTCAAAGGGATAAAAACATAGATCAGAGGAATGGAATGGAGAGTAAGATAGTCTAACACAAATAGGGCCAGTTGATCTTTTTAAAGGTGCAAAGGCAATTCAAAAGATATGCTGGGCATTTGATTTACTTGGAGTATTTGGATATCCATAAGAAAAGCGGGATAAATGTTGACCTGAACTTCATAGCTTATGAAAGACTCAAAATGGATCATAGATAAAAATATAAAATGTTAAACTATAAAATGTTTAGAAAATAACACAGAAAATCTCTGTGGGCTAGGGCTGGGTACAGTCTTTGAAATGGCACCAAAAACACAACCCATAAACATGTGAAAATAGTCAGACTTATTCAAATTTAGAATTTTTCTTTGACAGACACTGGTAAGGAGAATGAAAAGATTAGCCAACAACTGTGAGAAAACATTCACAAATACCTAATAAAAGAACTTATTTCCAATAAGCCAGAGAGAAAAAGAGAAATATGGGATGGTCTCACTTATATGAGGGCTACAGGCAAGACAAACAAACAAACAGACAAGAAAAATATGAAACTGCCAACGGAATTGCATAGGAGCTGGAGAAGAGAAGGGGGTAAGAGTGGAGGGAGGAGAGGGCACAAGAGATAAAGATGGTTTGTGGGTGGCCAGGTGGTGGGAGAGCCTCAGGGTAGACAATGATATCATATATATACAGATGTGTGTGTGTGTGTGTATGTATGTGTATGTGTGCATGTGATCATGGGGAAAAAAAAGCTTGTTTCCAGAATAAAGAACTCTTAACATTGAATTATAGAAACCACACAACTCAGTTTAAAAATGGGCAAAAGATGTGGTCACTTAATGGAGACAACATAATGGTGACAGAGAAGCCCAAGAAAAGATGCTCAGCATCACTAACTACTAGAGAAATGCAAATTAGAAAAAGTCTATGAAATACCACTACAAACTGTTAGAAAGGACAAAAATAGTGACAATGCCAACACCAGTAAGGATGCAAAGCTGGGACTCTCCTATAGCTGGTGACAACTGGAAGAAGTTGGCAGTTACTCAGAAAGTTAAATAGAATGATAGGACCTAGCAATCTCTTTTATCCTAGATAAAAATTTATGCTTACACATAAACTTATGTTTACAGTAGCTCTATTCATAATCTCCCCAAACTGGAAACTGGAATCTCCACAAATAGATAAATGGATAAGCCAACTATGATGCATCTGTACAACAGAATGTTCCTCATCATTAAAAAGGGAATAAGCTAGTGATGAAAATTACTGACATGGAACAACATGGATAAATTTCCAAGGCATTATGCTGGGTCTCCGAACATTACACTGACACAAACACACAACTAAAAGGATGGATAACAGATTAAGGGTTGTCAGGGCTGGGAGGGCTGGGAGTCTTATACAAGAGATTCTTTGGAATCTCTGAATGTGGCATGTAAGACCCACAGACATGTTTATCACTTTCACCACCAAAAGTCAATTTTATTTATCACATGGAAATTTGAAAAACAGCTCCTTGGATGTTTTAATTCCTAGATATTCTGCTTTGGTCAACAAAGCAGAAGCCTGAGTGATTGCTCATTCTGTGGTTTGTTCTAGAGCAGAAAATACCAAAGTGCCACCTCCTGGCCACCACAGGCGCTGTCAGTTGGTCTGGCAATCAGCATCGACAAGACATCCACAGGAGTAATGGGGTGGGCTGTGGTGGGGATGGAAGCACATAAGCTACTGAAGGTGTTGTTCTGGTTTTAGGGGAACCTATAAATTAGCTGGATCAGTGAAAGAGACAAACAGCAAAAACTAAATAAGACTTAATCAGTTTGTACCTTGGAAGCTTCTAGCTCCATGCCCACATTTTACAGGTAAGGGAATTGAGGCTCCAAGTGCATTCTTTGCAGACCTTAAAACTAAAACACAGTGCTGCAGACTGGACCTAACCCATGTTCTTTCTAAAACATATCATGTAAGATGAACATAAGTTACATGTGTATTCCTAAAGTTAAGAAAGTATATTCTCATTGGAGGTGAGTTCTTAGATGAGTTTAAAGAATGCCAGACTCCATTCTTTTTTTTTTTTGAGACTAGGTCTTGCTATGTTGCTCAGAGTAGTCTTGAACCTGGGGACTCAAGTGATTCCTAGCCTCAGCCTCCCAAGTAGCTGGGATTATAGACGTGCACCACTGTGCCTGGCGAGACTCCATTCTTTTTTTTTTTTGAGACTAGGTCTCGCTATCTTTGCCTGGAGTACCACAGACTCAAGCAACCCCCAGCCTCAGCTTCTCAGATATCTGGGATTACAGGCGTGTGCCACATGCCCAGCTATTTTTTTGGAACTAGGTCTCGCTATAGGCCCCAGGTGGGACACGAACCGCAATCCCTAGCCCCGGTCGCTTCATAGGCTAAAGTTTACAGGCACGAGCCACTGTGCCCAGAGACTCCATTCTTAATAGAGGGGAAAGCAGTCAAGGAATTGGAAATAATTTCACAAAGCTCTGCAGATCATGAGGCCACTGGTAAGAGAATGTATCAATCCTTTTGTCATTTAGGTGTATCCCTTCCAGATAATTAAAACTATCATTTTAATTTAATATAATTAAATATATTATATATTGTATTTGTTGAATTATATATTAATATATTAAATATATAAATTAATACATAAATATATATATTAATTATATATTAAACTCATTTCCATTTAAAAAACATTTTATGTTTGTGATGCTTTTCTCTGATTATATGCAAAATTCATAACTGAATTTATGTAGCACTTCACAGGAGAGCCTGATTAAAGCCTAATACAATGAGAACCATGGTAGTAGTAACTGATGGCTTACCCCAGAAGCTTAGAGAAGAGCAAGTCTGCAGTGTATGCTAAGACCATAAGAGAAATCTCTTCCCAGATGCTGCTTGGGCCAGGAGAAAGGCTTTCACAACCACCTTCCCACCTTGAGGTGTGGGTTTCTCTTTCTGCCTTTCCTTATTCTACCACACCTGGGTGGCTTTATGTTGTGTAGTGCACATGTGTCTGCTCAGACCTGTGGCACATCTGTCTCTAAAGAAAAGAGGGAAAGCAACACCTAGTTTCCTCTGCTATGCAAATAATGATAGGTCAAGTCCCTGTGGTCACAGAACAGGACAAGCAGCATTCAGAATGTCTCCTTTTGTTCTGGGAGACAGGCTGGTAGGTGGGGAGAGCAGTGACGTAAGATGACCTGGACGTTAACCCTGCTTCAGCCATGTATTCTTGAATGAATATTTAACTTTTGGGGGCATCACTCTTCTTCTGCATATATGGATCCTGTACTAGATATCTTTTTTTTTGAGACTAGGTCTTGCTATTTTTGCCCGTGGAACCGCAGGCTCCCATTGCCTGTGGTGCCACAGACTCAAGCAATCCCCAGCCTCAGCTTCCCAGGTAGCTGGGATTACAGGCGCATGCCATCACACTCAGCTATTTTTTGGGACTAGGTCTCGCTATGTTGTCCCAAGTGGGACTCGAACCGTGATCCCTAGCTCCGGCCGCTTCATAGGCTGAAGCTTACAGGCACGAGCCACTGTGCCCGGCTCTGTGCCCTAAATTGTGGTAAATATCAAACAGGAGCAACTCAGGGATATTAAAAAACTTTTTTCAAAGCGCCCTGCCTTCAGGAGTTTCCATATTCTGAGAGATGAGAGGGCTATCTGGGGAGCTTCATGGCAGTCCCGTGCCAGTAGGGGTGCTGTGGGGATGTGGAACACATCCATTTAGTAGGCATCACTATTTACCTTATCTTTGGGCAGCATAACACAGATTACTTTCTCTGAACAGATGTGAGGCTCCTTATCCAAACTCTACCCTGTTAGTTGTCATCTTAGATGTTTGATTTAAGATCTCAGATCTTGAAGTTATGATAAGCCCAAACCACTCTTTTCTTTGGTCTTGAGTTTTGAATAGGGTGGATGCAGTCTCTGAATACAACTCATCTCAGTTCTCCCTGACCCTCTATGAAAGGAGGAGCACCAGCTATAAGACAAGTAGAAGGTTCTGCCCAGTTTATGAGGCGGTGGCCAGTCCCAGGACTCAGAGCACAGGACCGCTGCCTCTATATAAAAGACTAGTGAGTAGAGTAAATGAGAAAAGAAAATTGTCTCATTATGAAATAAGTATAAAACAGACCATTATGAGAAAACAGCAACACCGAAAGACAAACATGATACATTAAAAACACAATGGAAGGCAGTAAGTAAAAACAGACACTGGAGAAAAATCAAAGATTAATGGAAGAAAATAAGTGTCATAGATTCTTTAGATAGGAGTCACAGGTCAGCTCAACTTATTTAATAGACAATCATGTGGAAATGTAGCTCAGAGAAAGTTTTGAATTTCTCAAACAAAAGGAAAAAATTTCAAGTATGTAGGCACAAAAATAACTTATCTACATTCAGGTTTATATACTTCTTTTCTGTTTGAAGCTACAGGAAGATATGGGCAGAAGAGAGGAAGGAAATGCTTATCAGTTTTGAAGGAAATGTCTACCAAATGCTAGACATAGATACAGCAGAAAGAAACTAGGAATGGGATTAGTAATAATAAAGCAAAATCCAAGGCAAAGACTCAAAATGCTGTCTGTATGACAAGATATAGCTTAAAAAAAAAAAAAACTAGTCTTTGAGCACTGAATAACAGTACTGAAACATATTAAGGCAAAAATAGTCTTGATACAGGAAGAAACTTGGGGGGTGTTTTTAGTGGGTAACCCAACCTTTGGCATAAAAAGAAATGAGGGTGGAAGGCTGAATAATCAACAGATCTGGCTAGTAGTGACATGGAGCCCTGAAACACATTATTTTTCTGTAGACATATATGAATATGTATTATGCATCAGGCCACAAAATAACACTCTTTTCCATAACCACAAAAAGCTGGGTATGTATTGGTCATCTCCTATAAACACAGTGCAATATACAATGAGAAAATTATAAAAAGGTTAACAGCAACAATCTTATTCAGAATTTTTAAGGGAAAAACACTTTAAAGCAATGCCTTCAGTAAAGAGATTATAGTTACAATTATAGATAATAAAGAAGTTAATGAGGAAGACAATAGTACATATCAAAGTTTATGAATGTAGCCAAATGATATTTTAAAGGATTTATGTTCTTAAGTGCTTGTTTATCAAGTTAGAATGAAAGAAAATAGTCAACTCAAAAAACTAGAAAAAAGAACCAAAGAAACCTAATAAAATAAGATGCAAGTAAGATAAAAACACAAGCTGATGAATGCGAAAAACAATGTATATGATAAATAAATGCAAGGGTTGGTTCTTTGAAAAGACCAATCAAAGAATCAAACCCTTGGCAAAGTCCACTCCAGGAAAAAACAATGCAAAAATCACAAATATCTAACAGAAATAGAAAGGGATTTAAGAAAAGGGGTGTTGATTTTTAGAAATTATCAGATAATAACACTTGAAGTTTCCTATTAATAAATTAGAAATCTAAAATGTATGATTTAATGGAAAAATTGACTTGAAAGAATTCATAGCTGAGGGATTAAAAAAATTGTTGTTAGAGAAATATTCTTAAGTGTTACTGGACACAGACGATGCTATAGGCAACCTTCTAAGGCACAAGTACTTGCATGCGACTTAAAATGCGCTATGAACACTGGGGAATACAAAGATGTGAAATTATATATATATATATATAAATTATTTAAATAAAAAAATAAAATGCTCTAGATGGAAAAAGACAGAAACCCCTCCATTGATTTAGTTGTGGTAGCAAAACCGAATGAGAATCTCTTGTGTGTGCATTTTCCATGTCTCTCTGTCTCTTTCCTCTTACATATATACCCCCAAGCCCAGATGCAGAAAACCAAAATAATTAACAAATTGAATTCAGCAGGAAATATAGTATGACCAATAAGATATATTCCATAAGTATAAGGATGGCTCAATAAGAAGCAGCACATCAATCTTGCTCAGCCTGATAGCAGGTCACATGATGTGGTCTCTGTGTACCTGCCTTACTAGAATTATGTCTTCCCAGTCAGGTGCCACAGCTTTCACTTTTTAAAGTCCAATACGAAATATTTTATTTATATCTTTTTATTTTACAATACTCCATGATACATAAAACAGTATTTCTCTCCATAGTAAGGTGGTATGCTGTAAACACTCAAATTTACTGTTATTTCACCTGCATAATGCTGGTTTTGATTTGTTTTCTAAACACCCAGGAATCTTGGGAGCAAAGCATGCAGATACAGAGGAGAATAGACTTCCTTTATGGTATAAAAGTATTCTGTAAAGTTCTAAAGACAAGTATCAAGACTAACATAGACTTTTGGTTGGACCTCTTACTGAAATTTTTAAATGATAGAGACTAATTAGGTTATTGCTACCTACTTTATTCACAAATAAAAGGGAAAAAAATTATCTGGAAAACATGTAACCCTATTCCACCAGGTAAGATGACCCACAAACAGGATTTTGAAAGCTGAGACATAATTTACATACTATAAAATTTACAGATTTTCAAGTGCATAGTTGGATGATTTCTGACATTCAACTCAGGATACAGGGGTGTCTGTATCCAGTTCCTCCTGATTGTTTTTTAAAGTCTCAATTCTAAATTTGTAAGTCAAACTGCCTTACTTACCTTTTGACTCTAAATAGATGAGTAGTTACTTAAATCCAGAAATTCAGGAAACCACTGTTATCAGAACTCACAAAATACTGAACTTCCTATCTTTTCTCTGTTTCCATAGTTGTGTCATAAGATTATGACAAATTTACAAAAAAAATAGTCTTTGAAGGTGATATCCCAGATCAGTGCTATTATGCCGATTTTAAAGGGACTACTTAAGTACTTATAGTGACAGAATATAGCTTTAATCAAAATGAGTGAAACAGGTAGTTCAGAATTTAAACTATTTTTTGGTTGCTTTTATATTCTTAACAGTAAGTCTGGTGACAGAAATTTACTTCATTTTATTTCTCTTAGTGGATGAGTCTCGGTTTTCATTTCCTAATTTTCAATAATTAAAAAAAATGTTGAGCTGTAAATTCACAGTTGTCGGATTAGATGCAGTTTTACTTTGTAGGACAAGAACTGATACCAAGTCTAATCTTGCCAAACTGTGCCTTGAGATATAATAGCACAGAAGGCCAGGGAATGAGGTTCTCACCCCCCAATCTGCCCTGTAATTACATGCCATTTTGCTTGCTGCCGTTTTCCTTCATATTGTCTTTATTTCTCTTTGCCTCTGTATGTCTCTACTTTTCTGTATGCAGACACACTCTTGGTGGGAATCATGGAGCTGAGAATGCTAGCTGTAAATTCTAGAATCCCAAACAAAAATTTCAAGAATCTGCAAATTTCTGAAGAATGTGTGGATCACAAGAAAAGGCCGATATTTCATGACAAAAACTCCAATAATGCTGTAAAGTCACAAGCTCCAGTTACTTTAAAAAGTTACTCTTTTAAAATGATGATCAGCTTCCGTGAAATCGAGGGCTGAGCAGGGTGGAGAGAGCACCTTTTTCATAGTGGTTCATGCCTGGTTTTTACTCTGAATTCTTCCTCCCCAAATTAACCCTGGAAAGCAACTACTCATGGCCTTGAGTAGGAGGGTTTTTTTTCCCTCCTGTGGTCAGCAGGAGGGAATCTATACACACCTCTATACACACCTCTCAGGGTCTGCATTAATTTGGGTTGTTTTCCTCTAGTCCCAGATGTGCCTAAGAACCTTCATGAAATTGCAGTGGGCACTTAATTTCTTGAGGTATCTGCTTGGATTTGAATATACACACTTGGTTTGTTGGATGTACCATTGTCTACTTCAAGTTTTTTTGTTTGACTGCAGTTATAATATTTATGCTCTTTTGATCTTAATTAACAAATTGATTTTGGCTGCTCCAGGATGGAGAACATTCTGTTCATTCTGTTTTTCATTCAGAAACTTGGAAGACAGATGCTCTATTTTTTTTTTTTTCAGGATGTCTGGTGACTTTACTTCTTGCTTAGTCTATGTTCTCTGTTCATATGTCTCTCCCTAGCTCCCTCCTTTACTTTATTCTCTCTTACTTCCCTTAACCCTGTCACCTCTATCCCTTTAGCACCACTAGGTGTAGATCAGAAGTTTCAGCTGCACAGATTCATCAGGGAAATGGATCTGGGATAACTGAGAGTTTATCTCTTTACAAATCATCATCACCTGAAAGCAACCAACTGCTATGCCCAGAGTTGCTATGTATGATGGTGACTGTCTTGGGCTCACCATGCTGTGAGAAAGAGAAGCTGAGGAAGCCTCTTGAAGAGAGGGCAGAGGTAGCTGGTCCCTTCAATAGTCCTGGCTGGAGTCCTTGAGCTTGAGGCCAGGGAAGTGAGGAGTATGAGACTTCCAGAGATTCCAACCCTCAGCTGTTGTGTAACACCCAGTCTTTGAATCATTGCCTCCAGAGCCTGGCCCCACTACACCTGTTCCCAGTTCCTGACTATGAGTCCATGATGTCATCAAATGCGGCTGTTTCACTCCACTAAGTCTGGGGTGGTTTGTTATACAGCAGTAGTAAGTGGAATAAAAGTCTGGCAGGAGTGAGGTGCTATTATAATATAATCCTAGAACAGTTGGTACTGTCTATGGGGAGTGAGTGGAAGCTGGAAGAACCCTGAGGAGACTGCTTCAGGAACCCTGATGGGCTGTATGGAGACCATCAGTGAGACAGAAGGGAAAGTCAGGAAGATGTTATCGCAAGCTGGAGGAAAGGAGACCTTTGTTATGAAGGGATGGAAAATTTGACAAAACTGTTTCCTATGGGAAGGCAGAGAATAGGAAAAGGTCACCTCAATGAAGAGAACAGAAAAGGTAACTAACAAATCTGATGATCTAGATAAGAACATTTCTAGAGAATTCTGAAAGTGCCATCTGGCTTCTTCTTGCTGTCTATGAAAAAAACGTGAGAGAAAAGAGGTATCTTAATAAAGAACTATTCAGCTTTCATGTAAAATTTAGAGGAAATATAAAGAAGCTTGCACTTGCTGAGTTTGAAAATAAAACTGTTTCTTATTCCCAGCTTCTCCAGATGGTAAATGATTTTCAAATTAAGAAATGGTTCTGGGGGCAGTGATCAAATCCAGAGTGGGATCATAAAACCCTTTGTCAAAACCTCAGCGAGATCTAAGACTGCTCCATAAAACCTTCCAGACAGACTAAAGGCTCTTCTCAGAGTGTGTCTTAAAAATTCCTTTATTGAACAACAGTTTCCCAAGAGTCTTAGGGTCTTGTCCAACTGTAGTTCCAAGGAACCCAAGGTACAGAAGAACTTATCTTGCAGAGAAATGTGGGTATGTGTTTTGTTTAATAAAGTGGGTTATAAATTGATTCAAGATTTGAAAGGAATGATAATCAGATTGGACTGAAAGGATCAGAAATATTATAAAATATGATGAGGCTTTTGGATTCCCAAACTCTGGTGGGCAGAAAAGCTAAGAATACTTAGATATAAACTCAGATGGACTGTGTCTACCATTACCTCCATGTCCTCCTAATGGAAAAGGGGGTCTCTACCCTGGTATCCCAACCCTGTGTCAGTACTGTGTATTATCTTTGTAGGACAATTTGTCCTTTTAGTTCACAGATCTTCAGATTGAAGGAACTCAAGTTGAGAACTGTACCTGGACTGATTTGGAGCTCAACCATAAAGGCTGAGCCTTTTAAGGTATCATGAGAGGAGGTGAATGCATTTTGAATGTCCATGTAATGAAAACAATTTTTGAGCAGAGAGTAGAGAGTGGAGGATTTAAAGTGAGTTCACAAATCCTTTCACACTCCTCCCACTGGCAGATGTGGGGGTATGTTTTCTCCCCTTAAATCTGTGTGACTTATCAGATTAGGTCATGGGAGGTGATGTGGATTCTGCTTTGCTCCATGGGACACTTGTGACGGCAGCCTACATGATCCTGTAAGAAGTCTGGCTACCGGGAGACCACCATGCAGTGAGGGAGTCAAGCATCTCTGGAAGGGCTTATGAGGCTCCGGACACAGCAGCCTCAGTCTTCCAGGCCCTCCTAGCCCATGCCAATCATCTAAGTGATGAAACTTCAAAAGGTGCCAACCTCAGCCCCAGAGGCTTCCGACTTTAGAGTCTTTGCAGCCGAGGCCTCAGGTGTTAGAGTTGATGCAAGCCATCTGTTCTGCCTGTTTAGAATTCCTGAGCTAGAGAATTCATGACTAGAAATGTTTTCCAGTTTCATTCAACATAATAAAATTATGTTTCTACTTTCTTAGGATCCAGAGTTGTCAGGTGCATCCTCAGGGCTGCTGGAATTCCTATCACCCTACCCCCTGGACTACATGCTCCAAAAATCATACCAGTATGTGTGGACCACATGACATTTTATGGTGAAATAAAACTATTATACAAAATACTATACTTTGAGCACAGACAAAAAATTCTCAAAGTCAGTATAATCACTGATCAACATGAGCATGATCAGTGATTGTTATGAGCCCAGTCCTATGGTAAATATTACTCAGGTCAATGAAAATAGCTGTAATCATGACTGAAGGGCCATGTTTCTACCATTGATCCACAAAGGATTTCAATCCTAGATTTTAACAAATTGATGAAAACAACTTGAACTCTTCAACAAGTTTAATGCCCATTTATCTTAACTGCACTGAATCAGTAATATCTCTATATCCATTCACTTTCTTCCAAATATTCCATATCCAGGATCAAGGATACCATCAAGAAGAAAATTTACAACCTAGATAATGTTCTCATTCCAAATGAACTTCATACTTCACAAAATTAAACACAATTTCCTTTGGAGAGTGACACGCAGGAAGCTGGGCCTGACAATGATCTCTATTAACTGAAATGCTTGAATCCTTTTTTCATATTGCTGTGAGTACATCATTCATGGCAAGTAAATTTGGCTTTTTCAAATTCAGACTAAGTTGTTTAAATGCCTTACTAGAAGGGTGGTTAGAAACTACTAGTTCATGAGTATCAGCCAAATGGCTAATTGTTTGATTTTCTGGTAAAGGCGGCTGACAGGCCTATTGGAGATCTTGCTGCTAGACTATCTGGCAGGTTGAGTTTTTGGGTTTGTCTTGTCATTTGGAACTCAGAAATTTCATGAAAGTTTGAATTTTAATTCCAAAAAACAGCTTGGAGGACACAGTTTAAGAAATCACTTCAGGTTTTGAATGCCAAGCCAACTAGCAGAACTGAACTAAGCTGCCTGGGTCTTCCTGTACTCTTCCCGTGTTCCTGTATTGCAACTATCAAAATGCCTGCCTGGAAGGAACTGGCTCCCTTTTAATTATCATTGCAGATTTACTTTGTGGGCTTGGGAAACAGATAATCAGATTCATCACACGAGTGTGTGAGGCCAAACAAGTGGCCCAAGAGGGTGCTCCTCCTGAGAGAGTGGTAGAGTGCAATGTGCAAAGCCCAGCATGTCTGTTTTGACTATTCAGAAGACATAAAACCTTTCCTCCCTTATTCTGTTTATCCTCCATGGTTCATTTAGGCCACGGCTATCAACCCTGGCTGCATATTAGAATCACTGGGGAGACTGATTTATTTGGGATCAGGCTGAGCATATACAGTTTTTTAAGAGCTCCCCGAGTGGTTCTAATCACATACACACATTGATTTAGGTAAAACTATTAAAGAACTAGGTCCTAGATAGTCAAATTATTTCGCAAAGTTAATTGTCTTACTAATTCAATCAAATTTTGTATTTCTATTTTAAATTTATTTTTTTTCTCTTAAAATACCAACTTAATTAAATTGCTTTCCTTAATGGACTTTTAATTGAATTTTTTTGACTTTACAAATTAAACTCCCTCTCCATGCAAAGATTTTCACTCATAATTTTACTTTTATTTTTTAAAATACCATTTGTCAACAAGTTAGATCTGTGTACTCTAGCACCTCTCTATTTTAAGATGGTTTTGGTCAGATTCTGGTCATTCTGGGTACTGTGTTATGAGATCCTGTTATGAGATCTTTAATTTTAGTACACACACTTGTGCTAGCTAAAACTGGGTCAGGAGCGGAAGGGGACACCCAAGCTTTACTGCTGGCAGGAAGTGAAAATCCAGGACCCCAGCTGGCTTCCCCTGACACCTCTCTGCCTCAACCACAGGCTCCTCGCTTGGCTTCCATGGACACGGTAGAGAGGGAAGGGAGTTTTGACACCATTCCAGCAGGGACGAAGTGGCCCTTCTTTTTTTCCAGGCAAGGACAGAGCTCTACTTTACAGCAGACCTTGGCTGATAGAACTTGAGGAAGTCTGCAATTTCCCACTTACCACCCCCCATTTTCTGAGAAAAGAGCTTATTGTGGAAAGCAAGACTTTACTTGTTTGAGCACACTGACATTTCTGGAATGGGAGCTTCTCCAACACCCATTTCTGTAGATAGGAGGCAAAACCAAGCCAGAGCAAACCCAGGGAGCTCACTGCCATGACCCTTCCTGAGTCCTAAGATCTCAAGCTGGTCTACCTTCTTCTCTCTCTGTTTCCAAGTCATTATGTGCTTGTTTTTATAATATCACATCCAGGGCTTTTAGTTGTATTTGGAGAGGGCTAGGGAGAAATGCAACTATTCCATCGTATCCTGACCTGGAAGTTCCAACTGTCTAGATCATACATGCAAATGAATTGGAAAACAGAATTATCTCCATAGGTTCAGTTGAGCCAGGAGGGATATATCACAGGGCTGGACAACATAATCCTTGTTTGTGGAGAAGGGGCTGCAAGTTCCCTTGTCTTTAACATCCTGAGGACTCTCAAATGTGAAAGCTGGGCACAGACTTTCCCTGGAGCTCTAGTCTGGGGGCAGCATAGGGATCCCTTGAAGAACCACATATTTGACCAGGCTGCAATGAAATGCATCACCTTATCCTAACTACCCACTTTCTCAGGGCCCTATTTTAATTAAGTGCCACTAGTTACATCATGTCCCAAGTTCTTCAGTTTCTCCCACGTATCCGTATACAACCAGAGAACACAGGTTAGCAAAAGAGCACAGGATCTGGAGTCAGACTGCCTAGGCTCAACATCTGGACACTGGTGCTTACTGATGCCATGTTCTTGGGTAAGCCTTATCCATGCTCTGTGTCTCTGTTTCTTCACCTTAAATGGGGTTATTAATGAATACTCCCTACTTCACAGGGAGGATGGGAACATGACCTAAATTAAACTAGGGACTGGCACATAAACAACATTAAAAAAAGTGAACTTTAATTAAGAGTAACTCAGACACTTCTTACAGTCTGTCTTTTCTCCCTCCTGGTGCCACTATATCTGCTGAGATCATTCTCTGAAATGGTATTTATTTCACCAGCCTCTTCCATTTTAGTCCATACTTTGTAATCCTGTCAGAATTAGCTTCCTAAATAACAAACCTCATCATGCCTCCTAAAATCTGTTCCTTTGCATTGCCAAAAGCAGTCGATCACACATCCTTTTAAGAATTTGAAATTAGCTACAAGTGTCTGGTGCAGATAAGCACACAAGCATTTGCATGTACTGATGAACCTCTGAAAACCTCTCTTTTCTGTTATTTCTACTCCTTCTCTGTGCTCTTTCAGTGATTCATGCCTATCTTTGTTTTAACATTTAGTACGTTGCATTGTAAAGATATCTATATATAGTTGCCTTGCCCAGCAAACAACAAACAGGAGCTGTGTCTGTCTCATCTTTATTTCCCTAACACAGTGCCCCAGACCTGCAGTAGATGGTACAATGATCAAGACTTAGTGAACACACAGACAAACTGTGAGTAAAAGGTACAGATGAGGTTACCATGTTCTCTGCTCAGGAAGCACAGATGGTGACCATGCATTCTTCCTGATCAAAGCCAAACCCTCAATCATAGCCTTGACAGCACTGTTCCAACTGGCCACCTCACAGGTAATTTCCCCCTTTTTTCCTTATCCTCCCTGGGTACTCTTGTGTGCTCTTACAGGTTCAGCTACTACACATTAATAGCTTCCAAGCCTGTGTCTATACTTGATTGTTCTCCGAAAAGCTGTCTGTAATGATTCTCTCCATTTTACATTCTTCAGACAATGCAAACAAAGCCATTTTAAGACTGAAATTATTTCCACTCTCTCCTGCCACATCTGCGCTTCCCCTCTGCATTTCCCATCTTGGCTGAGTCACCAGCAGTATCACCTCTCTACCCGAGCGGTCTAAATAGAAACCTCTGCATGTATATTCCTTTCCCTCAGTGTCTACAGCCTGCTGTTGCTACCACTTAAATAGCTCCTGATCAGCTCTTCAGTCCTCTTACCTGTGAGTTCAGTCCTTGTAATTTCTCAACAGGATTATAGCAGCTATCTCTTAACCGCTTCCTGTTTCCGATCTTGATCCCTCCAGTTCATTTATCAACACCCATGTACTGAGCACCTCTATGGCGAGCTGTGTCTGGGAACAAGAGTCCTCAACCCTTCCTTGCAAAGTTTCAGTTCTCATGGGAGTATAGGGCACTAGAGTGTCAACGAGGGGAAAATGTGACAGAAAGTGGTTCACTGAAGGAGAATACAGTCATGGTATACAGGCAGAGAGAGGGAGAGCATGAGCAGGGTAGCACTCTGGACAACACCGAAACCAAGGGAAGGGGATCAAGCAACCATCTGGGAGGAGGACACTCCTGGCAGAATAGAAAGAGCCAAGACGGAAGAATAAACAGTGAGACATGGAGAGCCGACCTCATCCCACTCCTATAGTTTCTACAGACATGGACTACCAGTGTGCATGGGGGCACACTGTAAAGATGTCTTCGTAATTCCAACAAAATGAAATTCTTTCAAGTCTGTTAGGTAAGAAAATCAGATTCTCCCTGAGGTGTGCTGGGACTTCATCAGAGTAATTCAGTGTAAAGAACATTTGCTCCGAAACATAACCAGGAACATAGAAACATGCTCATATATTTAATGTGTATGAATCCAGACAGTCAGGTGCCACTCCATGACATGGGGTGGGTCAGTGAGATGACATATGAAGATGTCCCTTATAAGGGATAAAAGTCATCAAATAGAAAGTGATTTCATTTTTTCATATGACTGTTTAAGGAACAATCTTCCAGTAAGACAGTTCTCAAACATGAAACCACAGCATCTTACAGCATCTTAAACATGAATTGGTTTTTGACACAGACCATGAGGTAGAAAACACACACATTCTCTCCCTCCTGCCTGCTTGCACAGGTTTGACCTCATGTGCACACACAGAAGTAAGAAAAAAATTCAGTGGCAGAACTGAGTCTGAGAATAAGTCAAACTTTCAACAAGTGCTTCCAAGAAATAACCAGAACAATCAAGCACAGCTGGGGAAGAGAATGATTAGGTGAATGGTTCTCACTCCTGGTGGCATGCTGCTCTTCCTGGGAGCTGTGGGAGGTGCTGACATGAGGGCCACCTGCAGAGACTCAATGTTATTTATGGTCAGGGCTATGGCCTGGGCACCAGCATTAACAAAACCAACACAACTCTCTAATATGCAGCCAACGTTGAGAGCCCCTGAGTTAGAAGCGACTAACATTTGATTTGGCTTTGAAAGTCGAAAGTAAGTGAATTCAAATCTCCTAAGTATTCATTTAGCAATGAAAGCAGTATACTTTTCTCTGATGTGTCTGGGCTATACCTTTTCCTACATATTTCTTCTTGAAAAGAGGGGGTTGCAATTAAGATGAAAGAGCTGTGCAAATAAAAGTTTGATATGGCAGCTCTCTTCAAAGGGGGTGGATTTTGCCCTCTCTAACAGAAATGTAGAAAAGATTTTCTTTTCTGTATTCTACTGGATATCTTAAGAGCCCTTAACATGCAACCATGGATAATACACAAGCTCTAGTTTTGATCATATAGAGCCCTTCAGGATCTCTGGGGTCTGTTAAGACAGTTATTCCTCAAAAGGATATGGTGGAATATTCAAGAGAGTGATTATTATTCTAGGAATAAACAAACAAAAGAAACCTGAGAGAGAGAAAGAACACGAAGGCCAGTCAGTCAGAAGATGCCAAGTTTTATGCATTCTTGGGCATAAATGTCTAAGAAATCCCAACTGAAATCTTTTACTACAAACTAAATTCTCTGACATTGATGTTCCCTCACTTATAAAATGACAACTTCCTGAACAGGAGTCCTATAAAGATAAACTATATGCAAATCATTTAATAAATACCTGGCATTAGGTATACGACAAACGTTGGCTGTTATTTCTTTTCTCCTCTTTAAAGTTGAATGTGTTGTAAAAGGGAGTCAGTGGTAGCAGGTCATGTGGGGATTGTGATTCCATCAGGGTCAAAGAGACTCAGGTGTGAAGGTGCTAGTTCCAGTCCCTGTGAGTTCTGTGACTTTAGTCTGTTCAGTTCCCCCTCTTGAGTGACAGCTTCCTCTGTAGAGAAAGGTGTCATCACCTGTGTCTAACAGCTGCGCAATGAGTATCCAGGCTATGAATCACTTCTGTCTCTCCCATGGGCAGGTATGGTGGGGTGGGCAGACTGTGTGAGGTACTGTTGCATTGCTAATGCCTGGCAATGCACAGCACATAGTAGGTGCTCAAAAATGTTGACTGCATAAAAGTGAGCTCTGATTAGACAAGTGTGTAAAAGGAAGCCTAAATTTGTGCCTCCTTTAGTGACACTTAGTACTTCTGCAATACAGAGATCTTTCTATGTATATGCCTCCATTTAGGGCTTTGTTGTAAAGGATACTGTTGCTAGCAACCTGACCCCACATAAATACAGTGGTGGTGCACTATCTTATGCTTTCACTTTTAAAAGACTTTGTATTTCTTTAATGAGACAGCTTTTTAAAGGAGTCATAAATTGGCTCTAGTGATCTTTGATTTGAGATACTGTTTTGACATCTTTTACCTTTGTAATTTAATTTCCACTATGATAGCACTGATGTAAAGGAACTCTACCTCATGCCCTGAAAGCACTGACTTTTGACATCACACACTGATTTGCTTAGTACTGTTTAGCATAAGCCATGGTCTCTAACCATTATAACAAAAGGCATTTACTTCCAAACATATGCCAGGAAAACAATTAATGGGGTTGCTCTGAAATGGATTCTTTCTCTGTTAAAACAAAACAAAACAAAAACTATGACTAGATGTCACATTTCTTAGAAGTATTTCAAGACTATGTGGCTCATCCAAATCCTGTGTCACAAAGTGCTAAAAAAAATTATAAGGTACGAGTAGCAAGACTTTCATGACCAGAGTCACTGGAGCAAGAAAAATTAAACTGGAACCTTAACATGCGTGCAAAATCTTCAAAATTTTTTCTTTAGACAAGACTTTTCCCCTAAGAAGAGAGGTTTCCAAATATCTAATATTGATAAACAACTCTCTTTGTTGTAACACGTAAAAGTATAAATGTTTGCACAAGATGTTTAAGATAATAAAGCTTTCAGGAACTGCTGAGAATTAATTAGAAAGGTAAATTTATTACCTAAATAAATAAATAATCCTGAGTGCCACTCAGGGTCTGACATTAAGGGTGATATACTTTCCATTAGCAAAGATGAATAAATGCTGTCTAACAGCCCCAGGAGGAGCAGAAAGGGGAGCAGGTTGGGGCCCGCCAGCTCAGGTGGTGCCAGACGTCAGCTGACCACCTCCATTGAGATTACCATGGAAACACCTTCTCTTGGGACACTGCCATGAGGTTAGGGTGCTTTGGAAATGGTGCTGGGGGGCAGAAGCTGCAGTAGACAGATTTCAGCAGCGTTCATCCCTGCACACATACAAGGACAATCCATCTTCCCAATGAAATGATAGCTTCCCAGTGAGTCAAGTCACCGAGTAATAAAGCATGAGGGCTGACACAATTACCATTTATTTACCTCCACCAAGCAGTCACATCAGTTCATATAATGTCTCTTTTCTTTCTTGCTTGCTCCGTGTTACTCACAGAACTAAAGGAGGTATTTGTGTAATTAATTGCCCACTTCCTTAACCATCAAGCCCATACTAATAATAAAGGACTACATCAAGAAACATTATTGGGCAGATTCACCATTCTTCTATCAACTCCTCGAGCAAAACTAACACAAATCAACAAAAGGGTAAGGAGAGTTCCCGCTGAGGTCAGGTTAAATGGATCTGTTGATGTGGTGTCTCTGGAAACCAGTGAACAGATTTTATGTTTACGCAAATTAAACTCAATCCTGGCAACCAGTTCGCTCGGTGAGCAAGGCCCACAAGAACTCCAGCAGCAGAAATGCACTGATTAAAGCAAGGTGTCTCAGTTCAGGGTGCAAACTGCCCACCCTGTCTTAGCCTCCTCCTCCCCCGCCAATCTATAGTGATTGATCTCTCAGATGGTTCTCAGGGTAAATAGGTTTGGACACCTTCTTAGTTACATAGGTTTGCTCCTTTGCCTATGTTCCCCTTGTCAAGCCACAGCAACTACATGTCTCCCAGCTTTGTAAAAACAAATTTTAACCCTACTAGCCTCACTAAAAAATTTAAACTTTCTTAGCAACTGTGTTAATTAATGCTTCAATTTGATGTTGCAACTTAGAAATCTACAGTGAAGTGACACCAACTTGACAATAACAGACTCTAGCTGGCTGAAACCCTAATCTAAACCAGTATTTGCACATATTAAGTCACTTAATGAAGGGGTCACCTGTAACTTGGATATTTCCATTCTCAGGCTGCTGTTTCCAATTATTAATGAGAATACTGTTTACTGAAAATATTCTCTAAACTTGTCATGATTTCCTGTTTTTATCCTTTCTGTGAAGAGCAACTAGAATCACTGTTATAAATCATTGCTTGAATAATTTTTGCTAATGGAAGGGAAAAAAGGTGCCAAATTTATTCTCTAATTATATTTTGCTTTAACCTACATAAAGATCAGCCTTTATCTCCTGAACACTAATCAATTTATGACAGGGTGGAGAGATGAGCTGAGATTTCAGTGTGCACAAGGTTATATGGTTTAGGGTAAGAGAAAAATAGAAGCTGTCCTTACAAACCAGTTAAAAATTTAAAAAAACTGACAATTATCAAATATTGGTGAGTATGCGCAACAGCAGGAACTTTCATTTATTGCTGGTGGGAATGTTTAGTGACAAGTCATTTTGGGAGATTATCTGGCAATTTTATAAAGCTAAATTTACTCTTATCACATGATCTAGCAATTGTGGTGTGTTTACCAAACTGATGTGAAAGTGCGTGTCCACAGAAAAACCTGCATGCCGTGACAACTTTATTTGTAATTACCCCAAACTGGAAGCAACCAAAATGACCTACAACAGGCAAATGGATATACAAACTATGGTATATAGTAGAATACCTTAAGTATCTACTGCTGAAATGAAAGATGTCAGTTCGAAAAAGCTGTATGAATCCAATAATATGACCTGCTAGAAAAGGCAAAACTACAGAGACAATAGAACCATCAAGTGTTAGGATTGCTGGGGGGTCCTGGAAGAGATGAGGGGAAGAATGACTAGGCCACACAGAGGGGATTTTTGGAGTAGAAAAACTGTTCTGTATGATACTACAGCGATAGAATATGATGCTATGCATTTGTCAAAAACTATAGAATTTTATAGTGTAAAGATAAATGTTATCTTTATATCTTATGTTATGCATATCTTATGTTATGCAACTTAAAAAAAAAGTTCTTGGGAGGCTTGGAGAACCCCAGGAAGGAAAGCAGAATGTAATGAGAGAATTTAACTATATTGAAAACCTATGAGACCACCTCATTGAAGGGAGTGGGTGGGAACAGTGCCAACCTGGTAACCCTGAGTTTAGCTATACTGTACACGGGTACACCATTCTGACCCTGTGACACACGTACAGGGGAAATGAACAGTGAAGTAATTGAATAGCACATGGTGGGAACCAGGGTTCACACTGATGGACTGAGAATCTAAAAATAAAAGTCAGAGAGGAGGCGAGAATGTTCCCCATGGTAATGGATTAGAACTAGAGATACACCAGTATGAAGCTATGTTTGCTTAATAGAGATAAAGATGTTCATATATTAAAATATTAATACAGGCGTGTGATACACAGGTCAGTAAGCACACATATTTCTGTGCTGTTCCAGCTGAGAGGGTCTAAAAGAGGGAAACTCCAGTAGCAGCAAATATACTTAGTGCCTGGACTCTGATTTTTATTACCTAGGTTTCCTGGAGAAATAGCTGACTCTAGGGCTGAGGAGTGAAATACACAAGATAAACTTGGAATGTACTGCAGGGCCAAAAGTAAGGAAATGTTTATTAAGAAACAAGGAAGACCACACTTCTCTATTGATGGTGCTATGTCCAAAGAGTTCTCAAGTGGCCAAAGCTGGAACACTTCGAACTACAAAATAAATAAGGTAGCTAGCATTCAATTATTCTTTATTTATTTATTTTTTATTTTTTTAGAGACTAGGCCTCGCTATGTTGCCGGGGGTAATCTTGAACCTGTGGACTCAAGTGGTCCCTAGCCTCAGCCTCCCAGGTAGCTGGGATTACAGGCATGTGCCACCACGCCTGGCTTGCATTCAATTATAATTCAAAGTATAACACGAACCTGAAAAAAATGACTGACTAGAACAATAATTTAAAAAGCAGGGGGAGAAGGAACAACTCTCCCAGGTAGAAGAGTTCCTAGTAATTTATAGAGATACTTTGCTCTGAAGGGGGTAAAGCAGAAATCCCACTTCTTAAGTTTGGGCAGTGCATACTGACCTATTTTCAGAGAGTTTCATATGGAACAGGGAGAAAATGGTAATTACAGTTGAGATACCTGACCTCAGCTAAGTAATCAAGGACAACATCAACAGCCATAAATAATGTTGCTAGAATGTATTCTTGATAAAATGTGATGAAAATATGACTATCTCTGTAATCTTCCCAGAAACCTCAGACAACTGAGAAAAGCAACAAAGTCCTGTCATGGAACATCTTACAAAATACCTGGCCGGCACATCTCAAAACTATCAGAGGTTATTAAAAACAAAGACAGTCTGAGCAGATACCACAGCCCAGGGGAGCCTTAGGAGACAGGATATAATGTGGTATCTTGGATGGCATAAGACAGGAAAATGACATAGGTAAAAACTGAGGAAATTTAAATATGGAATGTAGTTCATGCCAATGTACACATTGGCTCACCACTTGCAAGAAATAAATCATAGTAATTTGAGATATTAATAATTGAGAGGGGAGAAAAAATAATTGAGGAAACCGGATGTGGGGTATATGGGAACCCTTTGCATAATCTCAAATTTTTTGTAAATCTCAAACTGTCAAAAAAGGTAAATTTAGTAACAAAAATACAAGACAGTGTCTCAGACCAACTGCCGATTGACCATCTAAGAGAGGGACATCTCCACACAGGGCCTCCTGTCTTCTCTGAGTGCACTCAGAGGCAGCGTGTCTGGAAGCACTGAGGCAGAAGCCATGCTCAGCAGCTTCCGTGGTACTCATGTTGAAGAGGAAAGACTCTGAGGGAGCAAGGTGAGCACAGCAGTGTGGTTCTGGCCCAGAAAATATCCATGGCAGGGAGAACTCTCAGAAAGGCTAGGGAATGACAGTTCCTCAGAGAACTGTCATGGGTTCCTTGGTGAGCAGACACTATTCTCATAATTATGACAGAGGTAAGGACATTTCTAAAAAGTACATAATTATTATACATTAAGTAAAAAATAAGCTATAGTAGTATTAAAGATACAGAATTTATAAGAAATAAGGGAAAAGTTATAAAAGTTCAGACTGGAGGAAGCACATTTTGGGCCCAGGGCAGGGAGCAAACACAAGAGCTGGGAGGCAGGGCACCCCTCATCAGTGGCAGCTCATCCTGTCTTGGATGGAGGCAGCCTTGTGCCTGGCCTGGGGTATTCACATCTGGGTCTCTCCTATCACTAGAGATTTGAGAAAAGCAGATAAAGGAACCATGAAATGTCTTGAAATAGGAATGTCATAAAATAAGGGATATGTCTGGCAAGAATTATTTCAGTAGCTAAGAGTTTGCTGTATCTAAGGAGGCAGAGGTCAGCATAATAGGTAGTAGGAGACTAATGAGCTGGTTCTTTTGGTTATAACCACACGATAATAGTTATAGAGATAAACATCAAGAACAAAGTATTGACAGAAGGAAGATATGACAAAGACTGGGAAAAGAAACAGAAAGTAACAGGCATTATTAGCATTCATAATGGATAACTTATTCATAGGCAAATATTTGATGGAGATGTTTATTTTATTTCTATGCTAAATTCTAGTCATTCACAGAAAAATATAAGGGATCTATTCGACATAGGCAGTTAGAAATACAGATCACAGTTTGGCAACAATGAAATATTTTCTGAAGATGAGCCACAAGGTAGAGATAGTTATATGTCTATATGTTATATGTTGAGATTGTTAAATGTTGAGATGCAAGGTATAATCTTAAGGTAGAGATAGTTATATGCTGAGGTGCAAAGAATAATCTTAAGTATGGGGTAAATGGAGTAAGTGGACTAAGTCTGAGGAAAAGTTTACCATTTAAGTAAAATGGATATTTTCTAATTTAATTTCCAGTTTACAGGGAATAGAGTCACTTAAATTAAGCATGAGAAAACCAGCAAACAATCCAGGTGAGATCAGTCCTGGATTCCTTAAAAGGTCAATGCTGCGTAATACCAAATTTGGTGGGGATATAGACAGACCCAAGCTCTCAAATACTGGAGAATATAAAATGGAAAGATCTTCTTAGAAAATAGTAAACAAATGTCACATGATCAAGTGATGCCATTCTAAGATAACAGCCCAGGAGAAATAAAAACATAAAGTATATTAATATGCACAGCAGCCAAATGTGCCTAAGTGAGACATGGTGAAGTTGACCATGGCACTGTCGTGCAATGGGGTATTACACTTAGGAAGGAAACAAAATGGATATACAGAATGACATAGCTGAACCTCAAAAACACACTAAGTGAAGGAGATGAGACACAAAGTAATACCCATGATATGAGTCTATTTTTGGGACATTTCTAGAAAAGGTGAAATTATAGAGAAAGAATACCAGGCAAGCACAGTGATTATTTAGGGCTGAAGTTAGGAGTGGGGACTTAGCAAATGTGCAGTTGTGAAATTTCTAGGGTGATGAAATGTTCTAAAACTAGATTATGTGATGATTGCCCAACAGCATAAATTTATTTTAAAAAATGAATTGTATTTTATAATTGGTTAATTTTATGCTAAGTGAATATATTTGTTTGCTCAGGCTGTCTTACAAAGCACCAGAGGCTAGGTTTCCTAAATAACAAATTTGTTTTCTCACATCCTGGAGCCTAGAAGTTTAAGAATAAGCTATTGGCAGTCAGATTCTTCTGAGGCATCTCTCAGCTAATACATGGTGCTCTCTCTCCATCTTCACGTGGTCTGGTGTGTGTGTATGTGCATGTGTGTGTCCCATCTTACTCTTCTTAAAAGGACATCAGTCACAATGGATAAGGGTTTACCCTAATGAGCTCATTTCAAACTAATTATCTCTCTAAAGACCCAGTTTCCAAATACAATCACATTCTGAGGAACAAGGGGATTAGGAGTAAGAGTATTTGGGGGGGATACAATTTAGTTTATAGAAGTAAAATTATACCTTAGTAATGCTGTTTTAAAAAAGCAGTATCAGGGAAAAAGAGGTGTGTGTGTGTATAGGTATAGTTCAGGACTAAAGATGTAACCTCCAAAGTCAAAACATGAATCTAGGTAGGATTTTTTTAAAAAAAATGTGTAGGATATATTTCTTGAACAACTGGGGATATTTGAATTGCTATCACATTACATAAAATACTAATTTTCTTACTTATGACAATGGAATGAAGATTATGAAGGGGAAGGTAGCATTTCAGTGGCAAAATTCGAGTGGGGAGAGAAAAGAATAAGCAAAAACTCTACTTACTGATCGAAGGGGGAGCATATGGGTTGTCCCTGTACTTCTTTCAACTCTTCTATATGTTCGAAAATTTTATAATAAAAAGTTAGAGGGCTAGAAATAGCAGTGAATTCTGAAGGGACAAGAGAAAAAAGGCAGCTATGTTGAAGATTTCCTTATTTCTTTCCTTCCTTGCTAACTTTTTCTTAAAGCTTGAAACAGTTGTAGCTTGTTGTAGCTTTTTATAAGTGAGAAATGGTAAGTGTCTGGTGCTACTACATAAGATCTAGAATGAGAGTTGAGCGTGGTGGTGCACATGTGTAATCCCAGCTACCAGGGAGGCTGAGGCTAGGGTTCACTTGAATTCGCAGGCTTGAAACTATTCCAGGCAACATAGCGAGACCTAGTCTCTTAAAAAAAAATTAAGAATGAAACACAATACAGATTTTAGAATTTTTAAAGTATGGCACTGAGAAGACCAATGGGTATGGTTACAGTCATTTAGAATTACAAATGACAAGTAAAGTTTAAGTAGGAACAGAAAACTGGGTAGCTTTTGTTTGGCTTGCAGAGCATCTTAAAATTAGTTCTTAACATTAAACAATCAGGAAATTTTCCATGAAACATAGACTTTAGCTTTTTCCCAGTGAATCCTTGGCATACTGGGCTCATGCGTGGCCACGAACGATGGCTACCTCTTGGGGGAGCACATGCCTCTCATTTTTGAACCTTCTGGCTCCTAAAGGGTTGTGACTTTTTGATAAAGAAAACTGGGTGAACAGTTCTGATAGGTTTGCTTTTACCACAGCCCTCGGCCCTCATTCCCTTTATGTGATGTCACTAAGAACGCTGTGTTGGGAGGGAGGTGAATCTGGAGGAGGAGAATTACAGAATTTAGTGTTATTTTAGAGCTTTTAAAAATCTTTAAAAATCTTTGTCCAACAGCAACCAGGAGTAATTGGCACACGGATAGCAAATAGATCATCAGAATTGAGTAGAGACAGCAGAAAGAAACACGTGGATAGATTTGACTTATGACAACTTATGTGACACTGCAGAGCAGTGGGTTTTTTCAGTAAGGGGAATGAGGTCAACTATTTATCCAAATGAGGAAAAAGATGGACCCTGCAGCCTCTCATATACAAAAGATGTAATGCTACGTGGATTGTAGATGTCAAAGTGAAAGGCACAGCAATAAAACCTTTAGAATATAACAGAATATCTTCATGACCCCGGGGCAGGAAAGCTCCTTGAAAATAACATAGCTTCAACTTTAAAGGAGAAAATTTACAAATTTGAGCTATTTATTTATGTATCTGAATAAATTTATATATACTTATAAATATATTTATGCATATAAATATATAAATTTAGATATTTATAAATTTAAAATTTATAAATCTGAACATTTTTCATATGAATGTTTTTCATATGTTCACTTTTTAGTTTTAACTTTTTCTTGTCCTTGTGTTTGTTTCCCCTATATCCCACATATAAGTGAGACCATCGGTATTTCTTTTTCTTTTTTCTTATTTCTGCTAGCATGATTCCTTCTACCTTCATCCACATTGCCGCAAATGACATGAGTTTGTGTTTGTGACTGTTGAATAATAGTCCATTTTGTAAATATACTATACCTTTTTTGATTCATTCATTTGTTTTTGGACATTTGGATACTTTCCATAACCCGGCTATTGTAAATAGTGCTAATATTGTAAATAGGAATGCAGTCCTTTTAGGATAACGATTCATGGGTGACATGGTGGTGGAAGAACTTCAGGATATGCAATGATGTAAAATATATATATATGTAACCAATAAGAAATGCAATAAAAATGCAACTGTAACTGTAAAAAAAATGAAAAATGTCCAAAGACATCATTAAAATACATATACCTGCCCTTGCCACTGGGCACATATGTAGAATATAAAAATAACTAGAAATCAATGTCCTCCATATTCCTTCCATACATAATATTCCACGATATGCATGTATGTGTGTATATAATATGGGATAGTTAAGATATTTATAGATATCTAAACAGACATATGTAAGTACACACACACAATAAAATATTATTCAACCATAAAAAAGAAAATCCTGCCATTTGTGACAACTGGATGAACCTTGAGGGCATTATATGAAGTGAAATAATTCAGAGAGAGAAAAGCAAATACTGTACAATAATATGAAATCTAAAAAAAGCCAAACTTATAGACTTATAGAAAGAGAGCAGAGGTGTTTATCAGAGGCTGGGGGATGAGGGAAATGGGGAGATATTGGTTAAAGCACAGGAACTTCTGAATATAAGATGAGTAATTTCTAATGTACAGTATGGTGATTATAGCTAGTAATACTGTATTACTACTGAAAGATGCTTTGTGAGTAGATCTTAAATGTTCCCAACATTAGAAAGAAGTGTGTGATAAGATGGAGGAGCTAGCAAATGCTACTGTGGTAGTCACTTTGCAACATCTAAATGTATCAAATCAACACATTATATTCAGTAAACAATGTTAAATGTCAATTTTATCTCTATAAAGTGGAAATAAAACACAACACTCCACAATGTGTAACTAAACAAACCTACCATAATAGCTGAAATCTGACAGACAAGAGGAACTGGAACAACTAAAATTTTCTTCGATTACTGGTAGAAGATGTAAATTGTACAACTACTTTGGAGAACTAGGATCACCTACTAAAGGTGACAGCTTCTTCCTGGTTATTTTCCATTGAAAATGGATACACACAAATAATAAAACACATGCACCAGAATGATTAAGGAAAAGAAACCACTTATTAATATGTCAATGGACAATGATATGTTTTCACAAGGAAATAATTCACAGCAATGAAAATGAGCAAGGAGTTATTTATATGAAGTACAATGGAAATAAAGTAGATAAATCTCACAAATACAATGCTGAAGGAAGTCAAAAGGGAATATATAGTGTTTGATTTCATTATATTAAACTCAAAATGAGCAAAATTATGCCTTTGGAAAAGGAAGAAAAGGAAGCACAAGAGAGCCTCTTGCGGAGCCTCTTAATGGCCTACATGTTGACTTTAGGGATGTTACAGAGGTAAATTTACTTTGTGATAATTCATTAAGTTGTAAACCCTGAAGATTTGTGTTCCTTTCTGTTTGGAGGGAAGACTTCAATAAAAAGGTTAAAATATTTGCTCAGATATGTAGGGTGGGCAAAGGTCTGTGCCATGAGTCAGTAAAATTTTCAAAACATTTGTCAATACAATGAAGTCAGTTTTGCTGAAATTACTCCAAGGCTCAGGGAAGTCTGATGATCACTATTCTAGTGGGACACTATTCCCAAAAATGAATACAACAGCGAGTATATTAAGTTCTAGTTTGAAACTGAATTTCTGAGAATTCCAAAGAGAAAGAAATAACACCAGGACTTAAGTTATTAATATTATTTATACTTCCTAGAATGATGGTGAGAGTGGATAATGGTACAATGGCCAAGGAGAAAGGAAGGAGATTACTAAGATATAAAAGGGAAAAAATGGTTATCTTAAGCTGGTTCTTTTCAAAGACAGATGCCAACTACTTGTGGGAACATGGATGGAGCTAGAGGGGATTATGCTAGTCAAAACTGGTAAGAAGGAAAAAGATAAATATCAGCTGGTTTCATTTATAGGTGCAATATGGAAAAACTAAACAAAAAGGTCAAGGAAAAGATAAAACTAGCAAGCTGACCATAGAGCTGATGCATACAGCAAGGGAGAGGAGTCTAAATGGGAGGAAAGAACACAAGAGAATGTGGTGATGGGTTACAGGTAATACGGTGGTGGGAGAATTATAGGAACTACAACGTTAGAAATAAATAGTAGAAAGACAGTTTATTCTTTTCATTCTTTTAAGTATTAATTTTATCATTTTAATTCTGCAGTGTTTTGCTTTTAAGTTAAAAAGCTGGCTAGAAGTAAACAACAGACCTGATGAATTCTTATATTTAGAAAATAATTTAGGGCTCTGTGCCTCCCTGGTGAGGAGACCTCTCAGCTGCTGAATGGGTCACTGGACTGTGGTGCTGAAGCCACCAGTGATGTTGACAGATGAGCACCTTGGTGACTGGGTGGCCCTTGAACACATTCACAGCTGCAGCTTTCCCACCAGCAATACTTCAAAGGGCATGGGCACAGCAGCCCCCTCACCCCCCAACCATAGTAGGGGTGGCTGGCATCGACAGGGTGTGAAGACTCGTCATTGGTGATGCCAGGAATCCTGTTCTGAAGTGACTGCTCTTCTCCTTCACTGTTCTGGGCTTTGTCCTCTCAGAGCCTGGGACTCTTTTGCCTAATCTTTCTCATCCTTTTTGTTGTGTGAAGGGGCCACCTCTACCTCCCACAGTTCTTTTGCCTGTGTTTCCTCTGCCCTGAACTTTTTCTGTACTTCCCTAGGCAGCCAATTGGTCAGCTTTAAGTCTCAAAAGAGAAGATAGTGTATTAATAACAACAACAACAAAAATTGGGTAAAGTCAATGTAGTAGTTGGCAGCACAATAACAGCTTCATGTGGTGTTCAAAAAAAATATATATGTATGTATATGAGACAAAGACTGTCTCAACAAGAACTAAATGAACTTAAGGTTTGTGGTCTTTCCCCCCAACAGAACACACACACACACACACACACACACACACACACACACACTTATCATAAATTGCTGTGTATGTGGCACAGTATAAGTCCTGTTTGATAAAGACCGGAACCCTGGAAGTTGGGAAGAGAGACAGGTGAAGTATCCAAGAACCCAAAGATGCCTAATGAACTTGGCCTATCTGAATGAAGCATTTCTCTCCCACTGTTCCTTTCCACTGGGAAAACATAACTATTCACCCCAACATCCAGCATGCTCTGTGACAATGTCCTCTCAGATGACCAAGGTCCAAATGTGATTTGGGTCTAAGGACGATAGTAAAAAATGTAGAGGGAAGAGATCATTAATGCTCAAAATGAGTTGTTGCAATTGTTCGTTCTATACAAGGGGAAGTCAGGAAAGATTATGCAAAGATTTACAAGAGCTTGACAAGAAAATAAAGCACCAATTTCGATCAAGAGCTTGACAAGAAAATAAAGTATTACTTTCGATTAAGCAGAATTGGTTGCTATGGTGAGGCCTCATCTGAGACACTGAGTTCAATATGTTACTGAAGATAAAACTTTCTTGGCTTGGCTGACTTAGTACTAAGCCTATGGTGGCCTAGGCTGTCTGGCACACAAGGGAAGTGTTAGTTAATAAGACATACAAGGAAACACAGAAACTGTGAACACAGTAGGAACTTTAACTGATGAAGCTGTTGCTGGGGAGGATACAAGGCCACATGGTCCCTGAAAGCTGCCCTAAGCTGGGATGGGAGTGTTTCCTGGGTCCATCAGAGTCCTCTCTTCATACCACGTGCATCCTCATTCAAAACAAAACACTACTGAAGACAGTACATGGACACAATCTGTGAAGAGAAGCCAGAAAATTCCAACTAAAACAGGAAAGGAACCTATTGCATGAGAAATGAAAAGTAAACACATAGAGGATGAGAGGAGGTACATGCGAGGCTCTTTGCTATGTTTTTAGTGATTATTCTGATTTCTGAAAACTTTGTATTTGATTCTGAAACACAGTAATCCAAAGTTCCTTTGTTTCTGAGAATAATTCATAAATTTATGGAACTGAAGGGGAAATTAGAGCTCTTCTCACATGTTAAATGAGGGCCATAGAGATTTCCATTTTGTTCTATTGCTGTCAGTGACTTTCCCACTATTTAATCATGGCCATTCTTGAATAACCTGCTCCCTTTGTCCCTCTAGACTCATAATTTCAATCTCTAATTATACATGGATCCACTCTTTAACCCTAAATGCTGAATTTCTTCCCCCCTCTATAATAGACTTTCAGTTATCTGTGAAATGTATACTTTCACTAACACCCAAAATGCAATATGGTTAAAAAGCAAATTAGTTCTCCTTTATTCCTCAAGCACTATCATTGCATTTTTTTCAAAGTTCCTTACCTTATACTTTGCTTTTAATTTCAAAATATCTTAACTATCTAAAAATATAAAGAATAACATAACAAATGCTCATGTTCCCATCATTCAGGTAATATTTTGTCATATTTTCTAAGACTGAAAACATTAGAGATGTTAGAGATGTATTTGGAAGTCCCCTATCCCATTCAAGTCGCTCCTTGTATGAGTGTATGAGCCACTCCTTCAAAGTTAGCTCCTTCCAGAAGCAGAACTAGAGACCAAGGCTGAAGAGCAACACTGACCCAGGAGGTGCAGACACTGGTGAGGAAGTGGGAGGTGGTTCAGGGAAGGCAGGCAGGCAGTAGAGCCCATTATTAGTCCAGCTACCACTATGGGAAACTGCAACTCATTCCTGCAGAGAAATTCCCGGACGGGTATAAAACACATCTTAGAATTATGTTGGTCAATGAGAGACACAACTGGATTATTTATATTCCTACACCCATGAGAGTAACTGGGTGACTGGGCATTTCTTGCCCTGTATGTCTAAGGGCAGGGGGAGTTCAGGCGGCCTGAGAGTCAGTTTTTTGACAAAGATGTTAATTGCTGGAAGTCCTGCTGGTGTGCTTGAGAGGGGGTATGGGCAGAGCACAGTAACCCCTGTGACAGTGTATCCATCTGATTGACAGGGTTTTGTCTTCAATACAGTTGCTAAGCATCATTAAATTTTATATTAAATATTACTGATGACATTAATGATGATGATGATTAAGGGGAGCAGTGACTATAAATATATACCAGTGCACATGAAAAAGGAATACTACTTGGGAAAAGAAACCAGTTCAAAGGCTTGTTTAGCTATTGAATATATATCATATGCCTCATTGATCACACTTTAATGTAAAGTAAGAAATGAAATGTATACATACCACAATTTTTTTTTTGGCTTGGTTTCATGCTTCATTAGATTTTGACAAAATTGGATTTTCTCCCCTATCTTTCTTCTACTCCTATTTTAAGATTGCTGGGTTATTAAGTTTACATTGTTATTGGTATGTAAGATTACAAGTTTTGTCAAGAAGACTATTGTATATAGTCTATAATCAACAATGTCTACAATCAACAATCAACAATGTCTAACAATGTCTAACATATCATTTGCTTCTCAGCTGCAATCTAGTAACCTTTCTATTGAGAGGGAGAAAGGTATCTATGTGTTTGTGTGTTGGGGGAAGTGTGTAGTGGAGAGAAATCTCAACCCTAATAAGGCAACAGTCTGCAGAGATGCCTTGTATCATTTAGCAAAGCCATGAACAGTTAGCCGTCTTTGTGCCTCACAACCAATAGGACTCCTGATTTAACAAAATAAAACTGAAAAAACATTTTTATTTCCTTTTGCAGAAGTCAAAAGGTTAAAATAACCTTTGAATAATATGCTTCATAAATCCATTAGACAGATACAGACCATACTCTTTAAAAACCAGAAGACAGAGAACAGGCATCTGACATCAGTAACCGGTTCACTAGGCTTTTTCTGAAGGATCAGAACAACTGTCCCTTGAAAAGCAGACACCACACAACAGGAGAAAAAAGTTTAATTCTCATATTAATATTCAAAGAAATACCCACCAAATTTTATACTTGAAATAAGAAATGATTATAGAAACTGAAAACTATCCCTATCCCTATGGGGACAGGGAACAACTGAGTAGATTTAGATCAGGAAGTAATTACAGGTGTATAAAAATATACCAGTAAAAAAGGACATCTAGAAATAGCACGCATTTTACAGTTAAAAAAGGTTATATTTTCATAAAATAGATTTCTACTTTTTCAAACTAAGTTCAATTTCCATGAAAAAACAAACCTTATGAGAAGCAATAAGTATATTACATGTTACCTAAATAAGGCAGTGATTAGGATGAGGTATACAGACAGGTAGAGTGCACAAAAAAAATGCCTTCTTTGACCTACTAGAGTTCTGGACTCTTCTTAAAGAAAACTGCATGTCCAAAATTTAAGATTGGCAGAAGATTTCAGGAGTATATAGAACTCCTTAAGGCTCCAAAATTCTAGTGGTCATTCTGTCCAATGCTACTGGTCCACAAACAGAGTAAGATACCATAAACAACTTTATTTAAGAGAGAAACAGATAAAAACTTACATTGTATAGTGGGATAGTCTTCATCACCTTGTACTGTTTGGTGGGGTCCATTTTATACAGGTGACGATCAGTGACGAAAATTGCTCGGTCTTCCACCTTGCTGAATCTATTCACCTGTAAGAAAACAAACCAACAAACCATAATGTCTCATCAAGAATGAAATCAAATTAGTTGTCAGGAAAACATACAGGGGCAGAGTTGGCCAGCTGTGGCAACACACCCTTCAATAAATCTGTACCATGATCTGCTTTACTTTAATCACAAGCTCCTACAGGGTGCAACAGAGCACCAAAAAGAGTAGCCGTTTCCAGATTTGTAGACTTTTACAATCTAATTTTCACTAGCAACAAGAAAAATCAGAACATATAAGAATTAAAGGACTGAAAGCACATCACCCAGACATTGTAAAGGAAATGAAAAGACAACCCACAGAAGATTTTTGCAAATTATGTATTTGCAAATTAAAGGGACTTTATTTGGAATACTGTGTATGTGTATGTATATATATATATATATATATATATACGTATATATTAAAAATATATACACAGGGACTTTATTTGGAAAATATGTATTACATAAAAATATATGTAATATAGAATACAGAGAATCTAGAACTTATCACTCAATAATAAAAAAGACAAAAACCCCAACTGAAATAGGTGAAGGTGAATAGACATTTCTCCAGAGATGTACGAATAGCCAACAAACACATGAAAAGATGCTCAACATCATTAGCCACGAGGGAAATGTGAATCAGAACACAAAGACACTACTTTACAACCACTAGGATGACAATCTTAAAAAAGACAGAGAGATAATAACCAGTGTTAGCCAAAATGTGGAGAGTATTATCACATCTAGTAGGAATATAAAATAAGTGACCACTTTGGAAAACAGTCTGGAAGTCCTTAATGTTTACACAAAGAATTACCACATGACTCAGAAATTCCAATCTGAAATACCCTATATAAAAATATATGCAGAAAAAAACTTGTGTCCAAATGTTTATAGCAGCAGTAACCATAATAGCAAAAAGCAATTGTGAACCAAATTTCTATGAACTGATGAATGGATAATAAAGTGTGATATAGCCATACAACGAAATATAACTAGGTAATAAAAGGAACAAAGTATAGAGATATAGCAATGATGGACCTTGAAACATTATGCCAGGAAGTCAGACACAAAGAACTACATATTGTATGATTCCATTTATATGAAATGTCCAAAAGAGGCAGATCTACACACACAAAACAGAAGAGTGGTTGGGGAGGGTTGGGGTAGATGGGGAGCTTCTGGAGACAAAGTAAAGGGGTGTGGAGTTTCTTTTTGGGCTAATGAGAGAAATATTCAGAAATTAATTGTGGTTGATGGTGCACAACTATGAATACACTTAAAGCTACTGAATTATATACTTCAGAACGGTGAACTATATGGTGTAAGTTATAGCTCAATAACTTTGTTAGTTGTGAGAAAAAAATCTAACCCATCCACCCATTTGAAGAAACTCATCTGTCCCCTTTCCCAATGCCTGGCGCATTTTAGCTGTTATTTCCTAAAGTATGATGATAGTATACCATTCAAAGCATACACTCAAAAATGACTAGTGCTTTCCTGGTGCTGAAAGCATAAATAACTGCTTAATAATTATCACGGACCACAAAGAGACTGGGCAGAAGAGAGTGTCCACAGAGCAGGAGTCAGGCAGACGCAGCTTGGTAGGTCTGAGGGGGTGTGGCAGGACACAGTGCTTTGAATAGCAAGAAGGGGCACTCCAAAGTCTCCCACCACTCAGAGTCCCTTACTTCACCTCAAGAAATAGCCCACCCTATTTCTTCAAGAGCTCTGCGCTCCTGTTCTACACATTTCTGCATGTTATGCTTTCTCTTAAGAGTTCATGATTTTCTATCCCCTCCTTCTCATTACCTAGTACATTTCAAGATACTACTTAAGCACCCATTCGAAAACCTCTTTATTTCCTATAGTGCAAGATGGTCTTTTCTCCAAACTTCTATTACACAGTTATAGACTCAGGAGTAAGGTATGGTAGAATAATGAAATACACTGTAACCAAAGGGCACAAGGTTTTCTGTTTGTTTTCTTTTAAAGATGGATACTTGAGAAGATAAGGAATTCTTGGCTTGTTTCTGCTCATGAGAAACATTGGGTATATTGTTACCCTTTATTTGCAGAGAAAGGGAAGAGGGTTGACTGATGCTTACTGATACTGGAACAGTTAAGGTCCCTCTATCCTTAGCCTGTGTCTTCTCATTTTGAAGTTGAGTCACTACCAACATCTCTCTGCTGAAAGGGAAAACATTTTTAATAGCTGCAAAGTTCTGATAATTTTAAGATAAGGTGACTCGAGCTTTTAAGCCAGTGACTTGAACATTTAGGCCATGGAGGCTAGTTAGGAAAAGGTATACTTGCTAAAATAATCATGCAGCACATTGTGTTTCTTT